>CABHPQ010148559.1:2555-36088 GCA_902168405.1 Peromyscus aztecus | reverse complement strand
CTACATTTCAAAAACTTCCTCTATTACAGACTTACTTGAATTTTTTTTCAGTTTTGTCTTTTGGGCAAAGGTTTTTGTTGTTGTTTGCTTGTTTTTGTTTTTTGCACAAAACATTACCATTGGAAGAAATATTTCTGATTAACACTTTCAAATATCAACAAAATAACATTTATTCTGGATCCTGAATGCTCTTTAAATAATGTCTTCTCTAGTTAAAAGTAGATGGTGAAGATCTGTTTTAGAGATCTGATTTCAAGAAAGGAAGTTCGGTAATTAAAGAGAAAATGAGAAAAGAAACAAAAGTGGAAACTGATCAGAGTGAGTAATAATTTCTCATTTCCTTTGAAAAGAATCTCACAGGCCCTGAGTTTTATATAAATTACCCAGGATGCTACTGTTTAATTGCTTTGCAAATAGCCTGGTTTTCAGTAAAGGAAATGCAAGCTACATTATTTTGGTTCTATAAGATAAACAGGGTTGAATTCGGAAGTCCACGTTGCCACGGAGGCAAGCAGGAGAGAGCAACAGCAAGGATGGGGTGTCTTGGCCAAATATCAAAACCTTTCCAGCCCCTCCCATAACGGCCTCTTCCAGGGAGATTCCCAGGCAGACAAGGCCGGGACTACACGTCGGTCTGGGATTTCTGTACCTTCAGTGCTCATCTGTCCCTCAACCTCTCCAACCTGGCAAGCAACTTCTGTGACTGAAGAAGTCCTGCAGGCCTTGACCATGAGGACTCACAGGACACTAACTTCAAATGAAGATGGCCTTTATCCACACTTTCAGTGTGGCAGTTGGGCTGTTGAATGCCATGGTGGCTTAGCACAGAATACCACAGAACCTGATCCACCCCCTCCAGCAAAACCTCAAAATTCCATGGAAACCTGCAGAAAAGCACGAGAGGAAAGTTCATTTGTTTTCTCTTTTTCTGGACTAATATTGTTCTTGTTTCCAATTATAATCCACAAATTTACATCAATGGAAGTGATTACTTATCTCACAAGTCACTCATAAAATTTTAATATCTACTTGAAAGAACTATGGAAAAGGTTATAAAAATCAAACTCTACAACCAATAATTGCCCATTAGCAGCTGGCGCGGGAATGTAACTTGCTCCATAAACCATGTTTAATAAAGAAATTGAAGTATTAGGATGCCAATCTTCATAGGCTAAGTGCCAAAACTTGTGAAAAGTTTAGAGACAATAAGGAAAACCCATTACCAGACATCACAGTGGGCAAGTTAGGGGGAGGAATGTACTGATGCTGTGTGCCCCGCAGGTGGGTTCAAAATGTCACTTGGTTAGATGTCTTTGAAGATGTTTAATCTTTTTGCTGGTCTTGACCACTATAGTAACCATGGTGTTTACATTATTTCTGCTATCTCTCTTTTTGTCAGATAGTTTTGAGTCATATACCAAGTACAACCATCTTTCAAAGTGATTTTTGTGTAGTGTTATAGAAGGTTGTACCAAAACAACAACAACAAAAAACCCACTATATATTCACAGATTCACAGAAACACAGTATTTACAATTCAGGTGAGAGGGCTGTGGACATCGCTCAGTGGGGGAGCACTTGCCTAAAGAGTTGTCAGCAACAGTGTTGACTTGAGACTTTTGTAGATAGATTTTGCCAGATTATTGGTATCACCTTCTGTTGTTTCTCAAGACATTTGCATGAAAATGTGTTGAAATTTAATGCCTTTTAATATAGTGGTGTGGTTGTATCTTCGTAGAAAATTTTATGTTGGTGTATTTTCATGCATGTATGTATAGTCACCACTTACATGTAGTGCCCATAGAGGCCAGAAGAGGGTGTCAGATCCCCCTGAGCTGGATCTCCATTGTGAGCTGCTGCATAGGTTCTGGGAATCTAACCCAGATCTTCTGCAAGAGCCTCAGGTGCTCTTAGCCACTGACCCATCTTTGTAGCCCCCAGTTTTCCTCGTTGTTACATTTGCTCTCTCTTTCAGTCCATTCATTTTATTCCTACCAAAGTTATCTGTCCAATGTGGAAGCAAATACTTTGGTTGAAATCCTCCTTTCTGAGAAGTCTCCCTTACATTGAGTGTCACCCTGGAGTGTGATCTGTGAGTTAGAAACACAGATGCAATCCTGCCCTGGGTCACATCTGAATCAGTCTTGAAGTGGAAAGATCATGTCTGTGTTCTTTACTAGCTTTCCAGTTGACTCCAGAGTTCCTTAGAAGTTGAGGACCTAAGCCGGGCGTTGGTGGCGCACGCCTTTAATCCCAGCACTCGGGAGGCAGAGGCAGGCGGATCTCTGTGAGTTCGAGGCCAGCCTGGTCTACCAAGTGAGTTCCAGGAGAGGCGCAAAGCTACACAGAGAAACCCTGTCTCGGAAAAAAAAAAAAAAAAAAAAGAAAGAAGTTGAGGACCTCAACAAACATGTAGTCAATTTGCCTCTATTCCTTCCTATCTTAAGATCTTGAAGTCATCATGATATCTATCTACAGCTGTAGAGTTATTTTGCTTTGTGTGCTTTGGAATTCCATTTGTTCCCTAAAATCTAAGTATCCGTGTCTTTCAGTAATTCTGCAAACTCCCTGGTCTCATCGAATAATGTCTTCTTTGTCTTTCCTCTGATGATTCCAAAATGTCTATTCCACATTTTCATCTCCCCTTTCTATAACTCTGCTTTAGATTATTATGAGACAAGTGTTCACTATACATTCCAGGTTGGTCTTGAAATCACTGGGTAGCCCAGGTTAGCTTCAAACCCACAGCAATTTGCCTGCCATAGTTTCCTTTTGAGTTCTGGGATTATAAGCATATGCTACCCTACCCTGACCCCCTCCTAACATTTTTAACATAGATCCATGCGTAGCAACATCATTACTATTATCTTATAGAGAAAAAAATGTGATATGAATGTATGTGATTGGCCATGCCTGCAGAAATTTAAGTCAACAAGTATCCTTCAGAGAAATTACAGCTAACCAGGGAATTGGAAGAGAACTCTGTACTAACCTAGCACAGCATTTTTACTATCGAAGTGCACTGAAGCCTTTCTTTAAACACATCAAAGAAATACTATGCAATGGATCCAATGAGACCCTTATTGCAACGTATTCTTTTATGGAAAGGTTACCATGTGCCGTATTTTCCACCCATATGCAATAATTTATTTTTTAAATGCTTGTCATTGAAGACATAGGTAAGCTGAAAACATTCTGAAAACCTTTCCCCCGACTTTAAAATTCCACCATTTGTTAGTCATTGTATTCAATGTAGACAACATCCCCGACCCAAATCTGTTGTCTGATATTTCAGGGACCTTTTGCCGAATTTTATGATCCAATTATCTTCACAGAAAAAAAGTTAGAAAGTTTAGAAAACTGGAATGATGGATTTCACCAGAATTCTTCAGCATCTGAGCAGAAATACAATCAGACCCACACCCTCATGGGGAGCATATTTTTCTTAACAGGCTGATGCATGAACGGGAAATTTAAAATGAGTGTTAAAAGTTAATGCTTTTAAGACTAATTATCTATAATGACAATATGTCTGTGTTCTGTGTAAATAAGAACTCAGAATGAGAAGCATCTGTCATGATGAAATATGACACGGGAGAGATCAGACTCAAGCTTTCCTTACAGGAAGTTTTCAGATTAAACTTTTTGTCTGATTAATAAAATATTCAGGTGTTTAAAATGCCTGCACTCAGAGTTGGATGGAAATAAAATCTGGTGGTTGCAGACATTTTTTTCTGGATGAGTTATGCAGATTTAGCCTGATTAGTCTGTACAGCAGGCTCTGCATGCTTATCTGAGCCCAGCTTTCTTGTTACTTGTGAATCTTACAGGATCCTCTGGGAGCTGAGTCTAACATCAATATCTTGATTTATTCACACCAAAAAGGCAATTAGAAGAAATACCTCCCCGCTTCCCCTCTTTTTGATCTCATAACACATGCAGAAACTCGGTCTCTAAACCATGCTTTTGCATCCTTCTCTCTGGTAACTACAGCTTGTCTCATTCTGCTCCCTCTTCCCATCAGCCTATGAACAGATACATGTCTCTGCCATCTTAAAAGGGTAACCGGAAACAGTGAAGTCCTCTGAATCCTGCCTGCCTGTCTGGCAGTAAGTCTCTCCTTCTGTCCCTTCAGAGTCAGCAAGCTGTGTTCTTGTGTCTGTCTTCATTTCTGCTTCACTGTCACTATGACCCCACTGTGTCCAGTATCTGCCAGGATTGTGAAACTCCTCTCCTAAGACCACTAACAGCACCATGGTGATCATGGTTCAGTCATCACCTCATCTGGCCTTTCCTGCCTGAACCCCATAAGCAGAGCCCCTTCTTTGGGGTCCTTTGCCCCCTCTACTCTCTTGGCCTCGGGATCCAGTTCCACTACACCTTGTTCCATCCTCTTCCTCTGTCCCCTCTTATCTGTCCTCCCACTGAACTCCGTGAGCCCCAGGTGCCCATCAGGAGACTACTTCTGTCATCATGTGACAGCTTCGTTCTTACCTACAGCTTCCTTTTCAGCTGAGAATTCCCAAATATACCTACTTTTATTCTTCCTCCCTGCTCAAAACCTGTGCATCCCTCAGCTCTCTTGGATTTTCTAACATCTCAAACTCAATATGACAAAAAGAGAAAAATGTTTTCCCCCCCTATTCCTTTCCTTCACATCTATAAAACCAAATAGGCTTTGCCTCCATCTTGAGCCTCATGTCTAAGCTCGGTCACTAAGTCCCCTTCTCCCCATTCCCAGCGTCAGTTGTGGTGGAGAGAATCGCTGTCTATTGCCTGGCACGTGGTCACCTAGCATCCTCCTTGTTGCTACACTTGCTCTCTTTTCGCCCATTCATTTCATTTCTATTCATCTGTCCAAATTTGAAAATAAAATCTACTTTTGAATCTCCTCCTGTAGTGAATATATTATGCACCCTTTCCACCTCTGCCTTCGCCGCTGGTTCTGCCTCACCCACAGCCACGGCCAGCATCTCCATTCCTGCCCTTGGAGATCTCCTGTCTGAAGACAAGGCCTGGAGCTTCTGGCATCACCACTTTCCAGTCCTAAGAAAGCTGCAAGAAGCAAGCTCCAAGATGAGACCAGGCATGCCAGAAAGATCTAATCCCTACTGCAGGGGAGAAGAAAGGGAGGAAAGGGAGAGGGAGAAAAGAAAGAAGGGAGGGATAGACAGAGGGGATGGCAAGGAAGGAAGGACTGGAGCATCTTAGAGTTCAGTGTGGCTCTAAGAGACGTTTGGTAGGACCAGTGCAGAGGGGGTTTTTTTTGTTTTGTTTTGTTTTTTAACCTTAAGTCTACTGTGGGAGGAGTTCTTGCCCAAGGATACACCTATTTCTGTATGCTCAATCATGGTGGGCAGAAGGAAGGAAGCATGGTGTCTTGACCGGACAGCGTGTTCAACAATCACCAAGTCATACTGTTACATAGCAATACACTGCACACAAAAGTGGCTCATTTGAACTGCGGCTGGAAAAGATCCAAAATGACAAGTAGATACTACTAACCACTGGCCCTGACTACCATGGAAAATGTCCCAAGTGACAAGTAGATACCACTAACTACTGTCCCTGACTACCATGAAAAATGTCCCAAGTGACAAGTAGATACCACTAACTACTGTCCCTGACTACCATACCAAGTACTTGTACTACATCAATGCCTCTTTTATTTGACCAGCTCACAGAAAACAGATGACAAGCTTGATTCATGGTCGCCTCAGCCTCTGCTTTTACATGGCTGGCAATAGACAGCGGCTACATCACAGCCCATCTGTGGGTTGTTTTAAAACATGGTTTGAATCGTGCTTGTACAGTGGGCCCCTGGACACAATTGCCAGGGTAGTAGAAGTGAAAACCAGTCATGGAAGCAAGGCTTCTTGCCATCATGGCCAGTCCAGCTGGAGCTGAGAAGCGAGGGTACCAACAACGGAGTCTGAAGCTGTGCCTCAAAACAGGTCTACACCTAGATGTATCAAACATGTACCTAGTGGTTATATAAGATCATTTGTACACTGTAGGGAACAGTGACCATTAGCCCACGTTTATGGCTGCCTTTACTACTACATTGCTTCTTTTAGCACCACTATCCAAAGACTTAAAGAATGTCTTCCCCTTTGCTGTGTTAATCACATAATGTCCCTTTAGCAAAGGATCTTTTCTACAGTAAAGGAAATGCAAAAAAATAGGTTTGAGACCAGGAGATCCATGGGCAGTATTATCACTACAGTGCCCGCAGATAGCCCAATAAATCATGGCTAGCCTAATTAAAGCTAAACTATGGGTGTGACATCTTACAAGCTTGGCTGGTGTCTTTGATAAGTAATATATGGGCTAGCTCAACAGCTGGAGTGATATTATGGTGATGGGCCTCAGAACCATGGGAAGATATTCTCAACCCACCATCAATTCATGAGTACCTTATTTGTGGTACTTGTGTCTACTTCCTGGGACTGAAGGTTCTACTTAGTTAGAGGTCCTAGTTCTCATAAGCCAGTGTGTATCAAGAGCCATCAAATTTAGAATTATAGCTATCAGCTGATCACTTTGGGACTGTATGTCAATATTCCCAGAGGCAAGGAAGCACTTTATTGTTAGCTAAGGGACTGGTATTAGAGCACAGGATGGGTTTGTAGAGGAAAATGTTAAAACCCAGTGCATTTTTTTTTTTTTTTGTCTCCCAGCACTCCCAGGTCCACAGGTAACAGCAATGGGAAAATGCAAAAATAGCAACCCATTCTGTACAGGACAGTCACGCCATTTGAAGTTCCACATCATCACACCAGGAACCCAACTTAAACTAAGCAAAACTGACTAGTGCCGAGGGAAATGCAGAACAGATATTAAGAGAGGCTGGACAAGCTCCATACAGAGGCTGAAGCTATTTCATGAACTTTTCTTAAGTGTTTTATAAAATCACAACCAGCCACTATCTTGACCTTGTACTTCTGCCCTTGGGGAAGCAGCATGGACTACTCACTCTTGCAGTAATAGCATGCTCTGCCTCAGATGCTCTCAGTCTCACCCGCCAGTTGGACCATGGTCAGTTTCTGCCTCTGCCATTGCTGCAATGCCCGATCTTAGATGGGATATGTCATTCGTGTAGTTTCGGCAGCTTGACGCTGACACCTGGGGTCACTAGTTGTCACCTAGAGACATCTAGCTTCTCCTTCTCCTCCTACCCAGACTCAGAGCAAATACCACTCTAAACATCATCGAATCCAGCTTTCCAGAATGTGCTGTGTGATGCGATCCAGAAGTACGAAGAAGTCAGCGCCTCTGCATACGTTTTGTTCAGCAGAGGATTACAGAAGGAAGCGGCAGCAGATGAACTCTTTCCATCCACCCTCTGATCGGCTGCTGCAAGGCAGTTGCCCCATACAGCCTTTGGAGATGTCCACATGGCTGGGAACAGGCTGCATTTCCCATGAAGTGATGGACAGGTCCAGAAGGTTAGACTTAAAGTTACCTCCCTCCTTTCCACTCTCTCAACACCCTGAGAATACCCGAAGGAATCACAGTTGTACTTTTCCTTGAAATCATTTGGCTAAGGTACACTGCATCTCATCAGAGATCTACTGATGTTTCCTCCAGTTCCTGCTGGCCAGGCCGGTCCTATCACATCACGCTTGTCCATAATCATCTTATGGTAAACCCAAATTTTCTACAGTGTTTTGTTTGAGACATGGTCTCACTTTGAAGCCCTGGTTGACCTCAAGCCTGCAATCCTCGGTGTTCACAAAATCCATCCCATTAACAAAAATATTATAAAGCCTCTTTGGAGGTCTTCTTACTTAATACTGAAAGATGAAAAAGACAGAAAGTCAGACATGATTGGGTAACTGGTAAATATTTATTCTTCCAATTGTGGTGGGAAGATAAAACTAATGAAATTCAAATAAATCAACATGGAGGAGATAAGCTGAATGATCATATATCACCAAGTGCCAATGAAAATTCTCTGAACGCACAGTTGAAGCCATATGGAGTGCACAGAACAGGAATGTGTCCTGCACAAGCAAAAGGGAGGGGTGGCTAGCAGGGGCCAGTGACAGTCCCGCTCTAGTTGGACTCTAGGGAGTAAGAAATAATTCATTTTGTGCACAACTAAAAGAAAACACCCCAAACAAGATTATTTTCTCTGTAGCAGCTTTTAGAAAACCAGTGAACTGTTTTTTAAATAATATTCTTAATTTAAAGGCTACTTTAAATGTCATAAAACACAGTCTGAGGTAAAATCAAAGAGACTGCTCCACAAATAAATTCTATTTTACATCATTCACAGTCAACATGTTCCAGGAATGTGCTATGTGCTAGAAATGGTTTTTGAAAAATGTTGCTACTTTCCACAAAAACAAGAATTCTGAAATATAATGGGCTCTTTTATAACTTTGCAATAGCATGGGAACAGCCCTAGATTTTGAATGACACCCAGGGCTATTTTGGCAACATACCTAGAAAACTAACTTAAAAGGCATTATGCTTCTTTATTATACAAAACATCGTGTCCAGATTTGCTGTCTGTCTGTGATGACAAGAAGCTGTCAGGATATGAAAGATGACTCAAAAAAAAAACATAAGTAGTTTTAATGACTTCCTTCAGAATAAAGCTGCCATATTAGTAATGAATAAGAGATTGCTACTTCTTAAAGGAAATATGCTAAAGGGAGATTATTTTAGAAAATGTATGCTTGGAATTAATCCCAACATTATACAAACATGAAAATGAAAATAAAGTGTGCCACCTCTGATGACCCTTCTGTTCACAATTTTAGAACTGAAAAATAAAAATTCCAAGTCTATTTTTAAGTCTTTTACTTGTGGAATTTTGGTAAGTTTGAACCAATTTGTAAAAAATTTATAAAATATAGAATATTTGATGACTTAACACAAATAACTGATGGACTGACATAAGAGACAATGGACATCTGTGAGTAATTTTCACTAAAAAATGTTTGCATAACCCATAAAGTGGAAATTAAAGACCAGAGTAACCTGTAATAGGCACAACCTATGATGCATATAGACCAGGAAATAACAGATCCTTGACTTGGAAACTAGCACCTTTACATTGTACATAAGCATCTTTTCATTGGACATAAGTGATCTTGCATTGGACATAAGCATTCTTGTATTGTACAAAAGCATCTTTTCATTGGACATAGGCAACTCATATTGGGAAGACACGTCTTTGCACTGAGTACCATTATCTTTTTACTGGGTATATGCATGTTAGAACTAAACATAGACATTTTCACTTTAGACATATCCATCCTTGCTCTAGACTTGAGCTTACTTGGTTTGGATGTAATCACTGTTGAGAGGTGGCCACCATGGACAAAAATCTATGCAAAGAAACAAAATTTAGAACCAGAACTTAAAACCAAGATTTTTAAAAACCAACATGGTTTACTTAATCAAATAAGTAAAATAACATAATATTGCCTCATTCTTTTAGATTTTTAAATTTACTTATATTTAGTATATAATTCAAGTTTATAATTTAGAATATATAAAATATATGTCAATCATCATACAGAGCTATTTGACAACAAGTTATTAAATATGATACAAACAGCTAAAGAAAATACAGATAAATTGGACTTCATCAAAATTATAAACATTTTACACTATTCACAGAATGAAAAAGCAGCCTAGGGAATGGTAGAGAACACTGGTAAGTCAGACATCTAGTTAGAGGTTAATATAATTTAAAACTTCCAATGATGTAAAATGCAACAGAAAACTATAGCTTCAGCTAAAACATATCCAAAGGACTAAGATGAACACAGCTCTAAAGGTGTCAGTAACTCATGAAAAGATGTTTGATGTCACTAATGTAGTTATGGAAACACAAAGCAAAAGTACACAGAGATGTTACTTCATACAAATATGGATGACTGATAGTTAAAAGAAATAAACTGCTAGTAACAGGGATTATGTGGAGATGTAGGGAACTAGAGCCTTCATGTGTTACTGGTAGAAACAAAAAACTGTGAAGCCACAATGGGCAAGACAATGTGATGCTTCCTCAAAATGTTATGCATAGAATTACCTTATTTCCAGCAATTCTAGAGCTGAAAGCAAAGTGTGGTTGGATACTGGTACTAAAACATCAGTGTTCACAGAAGTACCATTCACTGTAGCAAAACTGGGGAGCAACCCAAGTGTCCATCCCCAGGTGAAAGGTTGAACAAAGTTCACATACACATACAAAAAATCTACAACTTGAAAAAGGAAGAAAATCCCAAGACTCATGAATAACATTACTGAACCTTAAAGACATCAGACAGATAAGTCAGAAACAGAAGGACCAAGGTGCTGGGAACCAAATCTAGGCCCTCTGCAAGAGCAGCAAGTAGCCGGGCGGTGGTGGCGCACACCTTTAATCCCAGCACTCAGGAGGCAGAGCCAGGCGGATCTCTGTGAGTTCGAGGCCAGCCTGGTCTCCAAAGCGAGTTCCAGGAAAGGCGCAAAGCTACACAGAGAAACCCTGTCTCGAAAAACCAAAAAAAAAAAAGAGCAGCAAGTACTCTTAACCACTGACCCCTCTCTCATGCCCCCTGTTGCATTTCACTTTTAAAATGTTGTATCAGCAGCTCTGCTTGCTAGGACTCCAACATCTTCAAGTCTCTTCCTTATAAAGTGCCTTATTGGAATCAGGAAATTCCCTTCCCTTCCCTTCTCTTCTCCCAGAACTTTTCAACCAGATCTGGCACATAAGTGTGTCATAAGTACTTGTATGGAATGAAGTAAGGCATTCATTAAATGCATCTCAGAGGGTAAAATAGGACATGTGACTGTGGTTGCCCATGAACAGAATCCAGTCCCATCTCACTAGAATGCCTTGCTCACACTAGCTAGTTAGTGAATGACAGAGTTAAACACATTGGTCTCTTCGTCACCCCTTCCCCATCCTGGAAATCTGTATAGTGGTATTCTATTTGTACTGAAATGTGATTTTATTTGTATGTTAATAAATAAAGTTGTCCAGAGGTCAGAGTTTAGCAAGCCATAGCGAGAGCTGGGCGTGGTGGTGCACGCCTTTAATCCCAGTACTCAGCAAGCAGAACTAGGTAGATCTCTGTGTGTTCAAGGATACAGTCAGCATTGGAGACACACGCCCTTAATCTCATTACCAACCATAGACCTGGAGGTCTGTACAGAGAGGCAGTGATGAGACAGCCACGTAGTTGGGTTTATGACCAATGAGAAGGAAGAACCAGAACTCTATTTAAGGACAAACGCACAGGAAGTAGCCCCCTTTTTTTCGGAGAGGTTTCTTGGCGGAAGAAGCTAGCCAGCAGCACGCGGGTAAGCTCCTAACTCTGACCTCTTGGGCTTTTATCTTTACCTTGGCTCTGTGTTTCTTATTTAATAAGACGGTTGGTTACATCTACAAATCTGTGCTGACTTAAGTCTACACAAGCAGAAAAGAGACCATTGTGTTTATTCCTAGGCCAAGCTCTATCAGTCACGATAGGAAATGGAAAATGAAGGTCAGACTCCCAGATCTCTTCAGCTGACTGTGGAAAGAGAGCTGGAGAAAAAAAAGTGGATGTAGATTTTTTTTAAAGAGGAAAGAAGAGAGAAGGTGTGAGAGAGACTCAGCTATATAACCTGAAGATTTACCATGATTTTCATGACTTGCTTCATGGCTTCAGAATGTGTTTTCTGTACTCATTTTTAGTACCCACTCCCAACTCTTTTCAGTACTAATTCGTAAGTTGAACAAAATCCTAAAAGCCAATAAAATTCTACTTTCCATATCAAACATATATCATAATATTGAGCCCAAAGTAGATGTATTGCTAAATACCAAGCCCCAAATACTGTCCCACATGCAGCCCATCATCTGTGTTACTGGGCTCCACATCTACAGATTCAAACAATCTCAGGTAGAAATTTTGGAAAATATCAGATCTGCATATATACAGACAGACTTTTCCCTTCTCATTATTCCTAAACTTAATAGCAACTATTCACAGAGAGAGCTCTTACACTGTATTATAAACAGAGATAACTGAACTATAGGAATTATATAGGAATACTACATTTTTGTAATAGGCTTTAACTACTACTGATTTTAATTTTCTTAGGGATTCCTGGATGGATACAGAGGGACAATGACAATTAAATTTTTGTATATAATTATGTACTTTCTCAGAAACAAATGTTGTTACATTTCACCTCTCAAAAAGACAAAACAATTTTTGTTTGCTGGGAAAAAAATGGAAATTTCTACTTTTATTCAAAGGTATACAAGAAAAAGGCAAAAAGGCAAATAATAAAACACAGTATTTATACCCTAAAGAAAATGGGAACAGTCTTATTAGTGTTCAAACGAGTGTTTTTTAAAAAGAGATCATTCCCCAGCACTGAGTAGCATATACAGTAGAAAGTCATTATGGGGCTGGAGAGATGGCTCAGTGGTTAAGAACATGTACTGCTTTTGCAGAGGACCTGAGTTCAGCTCTCATCACTCACATCAAGTGGCTCACAACCACCTGTAACTCCAGCTCCAGGAGATCTCACGCCTCTGGCCTCCAAGGAACTGTACTCATATGCATATATCCATAATTAAACACAGGTACGTAATTACAAATAAAATACTTTTTTTTAAAAAAAAAAAAAAGAAAGTCAATATTGCCCTTGGTTTGGGCAGAACTAATGCTAGATTTGTCCTTAGTTGGTCACTCAAACCCATCACCTTTGATTCACTCATCATTTAAGCAGTCACAGGGCTTGGAACCCTAGGAAGAGTGCAGCAGCCTTTCTTCTTCTGTTATCATAATTACTTACTCTTCCCAGCCACTGTTTAAAAACAGTGTAGAGTATTGATTTTGTGTGCATGGTGTTTTGCCTGCATGGATGTATGTGCAGCATGTGCAGGCAGTGTCTGAAGAGAGGAGAAGAGGGCGCTGCATCCTCTGGAACTAGAGTTTCAGGTGGTTATTAGCCGTCATGTAGGTGCTGAGAACAGAACCCAGTTCCTCTGCGAGAGCAAGCAGTGCTCTCAACCACTGAGCCATCTCTGCAGCTTGTCATTTTTATTAGTAATGGGTGGGTTTTATGTGAAAATGAATTATTCCCAGGGAAATACTGGATCATTGCTCAGACTAAAATGAAGCACCATCCCCACCATCTACAAACGTTTGCTGGCGCTTTTCCTGACTGTGACAGATGGCTTGTGCTCTCTTTCCACAGCAGAGGCTGATATGCTAGCCAATTGTTATCAAATTCTATCCCTCAGGAATTGTAGTGAATGTTAAATGCTAGTGAGGATGTGAGGAAGAAGGAATTCCTATACACTGATGCTAGGAATATAAATTAGTAGTTATTATAGAAAAACATATGGAAGCTCTTCACAAACTAAGATTAGATCTACCATATCATATATGGTATATATAATATAGATACCACTTCTGGGCTTATGCTAAAAAAAAGGGAAATCAGTATATCAAAGGGATACCTGCATGTCCATGCTTATGTGACTGTTCATAATAGGTAAGATCTGGAGTCCATGTAGGTGCTCAGTGATGGATGAATGATAAAATGTGGTACTTATGCACAGTTGAATATTATTCAGCCACAAAGGAGGATGAACTCTTGTCATATGAATGGGCCTAACTAGAGGACATTATATTAAGTAAAATATGTCCAATGTAGAAAGAAAAGGACTGATTTTTTTGTGTGGAAGCTTTAAAAATGAAAGGTAACCCAAACGATGGAATAACAATTGTTGGAGGCTGAAGAATTACAGAGGGGAACCCTGATAAAGGAAGGCCGGAAGAGCTCGGTGAGGGTACTGAGATATCACACGCAAGTGTATTACCATGTCCAGTTAATATGTGCTCATCACAAATAGATTAGAAGGGAATGGTAAATCACGTTAATAGATGTTCCTAACACAATCTGCAGTTACAGAGCATGAATGGTATAAGAGGCTGACGCTTAGATGCTTTTCCACCGAGCTCTTTAAGGGGAGGGAGCTGCATCCTGTTCTACCTGCACCAGGCAACTTGCAGTCCACTGTGGGAACACGGTCATGAATGATGCTGTGTGAGGAGATTTCTGAGAGCTTGTGAGAAAACTCCAATTAACAAGGCAAGAGTCTTGTAACCTGTTCTCCAGAAGATGGATTTGTTCTTGGAAGGTGCTTTCCTGCCGCACCCCCAGGTGTAGTAAATCGAGTGTGTTTGCTTCAGAGTACACATAGGTCACTTTTGCTATTCAAAGATGTTTCCAAGCATGGGTTGCCCTTGTGACTGCACAGCCTAAACTCATGGGACCCTGCCTACCCCTCAAAATACCCCCAGAGTATAAATTGTCTGATGCCCTGAATAAAGTTGGCCACTGCACAAGACTTTAGTCTACCTCATTTTTAGACTTCACTCTCCCAGGTTGACACAGCCAACTAGAGCAGCAACAGTCTCCACTTTTGAGGCGGGGTGTGGTGGTGCATGACTTTAATCCCAGCACTTGGGAACCAGAGGCAGGCAGATGGATCTCTCAGTTTGAGGCCAGCCTGGTCTACATGGGGGCTCGAGGAATGCCAGGACTACATAGAGAGACCCTGTCTCAATAATAATAATAATGATGATGATGATAATAATAACAATAATAAAATTAAATTCTATTGACTGCTCAAAATACTTTAGACTGTTATGAGAATCAAATGCAAATTGTGACTTTGGGCTTACAAATCTGGCACCTGCCTGAACTGGCACCAGACCCTTACTTCTTTCCATTTAAAGCCTGTAGAATATGTCTGCATGTTCCTGCTAAGGCCTTTCTGGTCTTTCTGATCCCGGGCAGTCAGGAGGGCCAGGTTAGCCTCCTCTAGACCCTCTGCCCCATGGAGCTGCCCTGCCCCAACTCATTTCAGTTCCTGATGCCTGTGTTCCACCACAGCTGTCCTCCTGCCTGCACACCTCCATCCTTCATGCATTTCCTGCACTGCAGGTACTGTGAAAATGGAAGAAATGAATGAAGTTTCACCAAATAGAAGCAATGGGGCCAGGGCAGAGACCCTGCGGTATCTGTGAGCAACCCATTTAAATCTCCAGGGAATAGACCCAAACCACACCCATTTGTGGCAAGGAGAAATCCGCACATTTATTTTTAACTCTATTAGACATATAAACACCCTTCAGACTGAAAAGCCTGCACACATCATTCTTCCTCCCACTGGTGACTCACTCCTTACAAACACTCTCTTTTACTACTACTTAATTCCCTTCTCATACGTGAGGGTTCCATTAATGCAAAACTGTTTTATTCCAGTATTACAGGAATTATTTTAAGAAGGAGGGAATTTATTCCAAAGAATACCCCACTGTGGCAGAGCAGAACACATGGTTTAGGAAACAGCACTTGCAAACTGAACAAACAGCCAGGTTTGGGATTTAGGAACAGGGAATTGATCCATGCAAATGAACTAATTGTCCTGACGAAGTCTGTTTCTTCCCGCATCCCAGCAGAGGCTCCATCTTGTCCTCTATCCAGGAACAAGGGCTGACACTGAAGTCCCCCTCACAGTCCCAGGGGCTAGCATCGCTGCCACCTGCTAACAGACAGATGTTTCCTGCCTCTCCACACAAGTTCAACTGAAAGACTGTTGCAGAAACTTCCATGCAGTAGGCAGACCCTAACGATGTCCTGAAATCATGAAAAGGGGCTTGTCTCTTCGTGTGACCATCTGTGGCGTCTAGGTGTCCCTTCAGTTTAACATACTGTGTGCGTGTGCGTGCGTGTGTGTGTGCGTGCGTGTGTGTGTGTGTGTGTGTGTGTGTGTGTGTCAGTTTGGACCAAAATTGGGGAGAGAGAGATGTCAATGTCTCTCTCTCTCCCCCACAAAGGTGTTCTGACTTGCAGAAAAGGTGGGAGGAAAGCTAGGGAATCTGCATATATAGATTTTGCCTTCTCCTGAGGCCTGGGACCAGAACTCTAAGAGCTGGTTATTTTCACTCCTGGTATATCCTGTAGGAGTCCAAATTCCTGGAACAATCCCACTCCTCCCATCTATCTTGAAAAACTAGAGTGTATGATAAGATATATCTTCTTGGAGAATCTTATTGGGCTTACTTGGTGCTTTATACTAAACATACATTTCACACCACTCTCCTGTATCTGCATCGGCACACGAGTAGGGAGGTACCAAACACCTAAGAAAAGAATATATTTTTTAGAAACGGAGACTGCTTCTCAACTGCATCGTCTGTGTCACGGTTTGGCTCAGCAACAGAACTCTGAACAACACAGCCATACGTTGATACAGCCTCCCTTAGTGATACGACAAGCGCTGACCAATACTGCAAAAAACAAAGCCTAAAAGTATCTACATTCACTTCCTATGGATGCTAGAACAAATTAACACAAACACACCAGCTTAACCTGACAGAAATGTGTTATCTCACAGTTTTCAAAGCCAAAAATGTCAAATCACAGTGTCAACAAGGCTAGACTTCCCCAGCCTTTAGTGGCAGCCGTACTGCCCTGGGCTTACAGCGACATCATTCCAATGTCTGCCACGCCTTCCACTCTCTTCTTACATCCATTTCCACACTCCCTCAGATTCTGTCTTACAAGGACACTTAGGACTGCATTCATGGCACTCCTGGGTAAATTAGGACTAGCTCATCTCAAAATCTTTGATTTTATCACATCTGTAAAGATAAAAAAATAATAATAGAGTAGCAGTCATAGTTTTCAGAGATGATCATGTGGGTATCTTCAGGTAAGTTTATGTTTCAGCCTATCATGGCATCCTTAACTGCATCCTTAAGAACAGTGAGTGATGGTTTTTGCTGATGAGTACTTGGATTTGATGAGTACTTTTGGCAATATACAAAGAGAGAAATTGGGTTGATCAATGCATATAAAGGTAACGATTATGCAGTACCTTGCTGCCTATTCTGTGGCTAACACAGAGATCTAGAGCTGACATGTATCCCTGACACTGTGTGCACGTTTAGAACTTGAAGCCCTGTCTTTCCTTTCATTGCAGATTGTTTGCACTGCTCAAGGACTGGGAACTACTGCAACCTCTGGGGTCAACGTTTTAGGACTCTATGAGTTAAAAAGTTGGATACATTCAACTCCAGTTAATTCTACCTGTTTTGGAGAAACTTCTTGATATTGAGAAAATGGAACAAAGTGTTTTCCATAGAACACAATGATGCCTCCGAATCCTTCTAATTTACTTTTCTCGTGTGCACAATATATAAAAAGGCTAGAGACTGGGCATACTGATCACATCTATAATCCCAACACTTGTGGGGAGCAGGAAGGGGGACAATTATGTTGGAGGACAATCTGGGCTATGTAGTTAAGACATTATCTCAAAACCCAAACAGAACAGGACTAAGTAGCCCTGGCATATGGAAACACGACCAGGTCATCGTGGGACATCTCCAGGGCAGAAGGTGGTGAGGAAGAAACAGTGCAGGTTTCCAAACATTTGGGGACAGCACCCTCTGCATAGAGTAGAAAATACCTACACCCTTTCCTGGCCACCCCACCAAAAAAGAAAAAAAAAAAAAGCAAACAAAAAAAACCCACCTGTCCATAACCAGACAATGTCAAATGCCACAGAAAGATGAAAGACAGCCTGAAGCACATACATTGGATTTGGTAGTTAGAAATTATTAGTAATGTCAGCAAGATTGGTGTCCCTGAGCTGACAGGGTCAGAACATAAAGCAGAAATCTGAGAGGCGTGCAGGAGAGGAGGAGATGGGCGTGCAGAGAATAGAAGTGCTTCTAAGAAGGTTGCTGTGGTCCGCCCAGAGCTCTCTGCCCTGGGCAGGGAGGAGAAAACAACCTTCCCAGCGCCATTAAGACTGAGCAGGGAAAAGACCCACAGGGCCTGCCCAGGGCTCTCTTCCCTGCCCAGGGCTTTTATGCCGGGGGAGTCAGGCACTATTATAGTGAGCAAATACATGGTATGGTATGGAAGAGAGAGAAGTGGAAAATGTAAGCATTTACAATGAGGAAAATGCTTCATTTTTCTGATTTACAAAAATTACCACAGTCATCATTTTAAACAGATTTGTGTTGTCTGTACAACAAAAGAGGCTCTGGTTAACTAGGCATCAGAGGATGAGTTCTATTTAACAACGATTCATCAAAGCAAACAAAATACAATATTTTATGTGACATGTATGCATATGAAATGGGATACGTTTAGCCACAAAATGGATACTGACATTCACAGCAACATGGCAGATTGGTTCATGTCCTGTGAAGAGAGGCAGATCTGAGGAGGTGAAGGAGCGGGCTGAGGTAGGTGGCCTGCATGCCACCTGGGGCTGTGGTGATATCCTGGCCTGGGCTGCTGCCGAGGGCCATGTCTGGGCCTGTGGCCCTGCCGCAGCTGTGCTCTGTGTTGATGTCTATGACTCCTGTTACCACAGAAGGCTGAGAGGATAGGGCTGCACAGAGTTGGCCCCGCCCCTCATTGGCTGCAACACGATAGAGAGCTGTCCCTGCCCCTCACCAGCTGCAGTACTCCAGAGAGTGGGTCCTGCACCTTGCATGGGCAGCACCGCAGAGCTGACCCTGTTGGCAAGGGCATGGGCAAGCTGGCTCTGAGGGCATGAGCGTGGGAGAACTGGCCCTGCCTCCCTCATCTGCCATGGTGTGGGTGAGAGAAAGGTGCCACTCCTCCCTCGGCCCTTGCCACCTGCAGCAGGCGGGAGAGCTGACCCAGCCCCTCACCAACTGCAGCACTTGGAGAGCAGGCCCTGCACCTCACCTGGGCAGCATGGTGGAGCTGAGCCTGCTGACGGGGATGTGGTTGAGCTGCCCTGGGAACACGAGTGTGGGGCGATCTGGCCCCATCCTTCATCTGCCATACAGTTGCATGAGCGAGGCGGGGGGCTGCTTCCAGCCCCTCAAGGCTGTGGCAGGTGGGGGAGCTGGTCCTGAGGTCATGAGAACAGGAGAGCTGGCCCTGCACCTCACCGGCTGCCGCACTCAAGAGATCAGGCCCTGCACTTGGCCTGGGCACTGACCCTGTTGGCAGGGATGTGTTTGAGCCCCCAGGGCAGGGTGTGAGCTTTTCTTTTAAAAGAAAAGAAAGAAAAAATCCCATCTGTAGCTGTGTGAGTCGCTACATGAGTGTGTGGGTTCACGTGGGTCCGTGGAATAAAGACACAGGGCATTTTAAGAATGAATTTAGCCTATCATGGCTGCAGGGGGGTCCAGCCTCAAAGGACTGAAGCACTAACCCTTCACCCGCCTAGGGCAGTTTTATTTCTCTCCAATACAGTTTAGCCAGTTAATTTCCATATGCTCAAAACAACCTGAAAGGGGCTCCCAACAATACAATGCCAGGTGCAAATTCCTTGTTTCTCAGGTACCACGGTTTTCCAGGTTTCCTGAACCAAGTTTTGCATAGGGTTTTGTATCCTTGGGAGACTCTGGGACAAGATTCACATAGTGGGCAACAAGAGAAACGTGTCTGCTAAACAAAAGATGGATCAGGGCTAGGTGCTACTCTCTGGAGCCAGGCCAGGTGCAGCTCAGCAGGAATGCCACTACACCCATCCTTGAAGGTGTAGTGTGACTGAGTGAGTCACACAGCATACCCTTTAGTCCATACATCTTTACTTGCAAGTTTCCTTTGCAATGAGTGGTTGATCTGGTTTGAGGCCTCTGGCTTCTGCTACACTATCAGTACTGAGCCCTCACTGGGACTCCTCTTGGATATCCTATTGTTGCCCTGTGTTGTGGAGATCCTGCAGCTTTGGATCTACAGGACCAGCCCCTTCACGTGCTCCAGCAGATCTTAGATGGGGTGGATGTTGGGATGTGCCAACTTATAGCCCTGGTTGTGGGCCTGGGTGGTTACTGGGTTGGCCAGCCTGCCAGCTCACCCTATCCTCACCACCAGGGTGAGCTCTCCAGCACCACCCTAGCTAGCTCACTCTATTCAGTAAGCAGCAAGGGATGGGGCCGATTCTCCTGCTCTCACCCTTGGGGCCAGTTCACCCACACCTACAGCACCAGGGCCAGGTCTACTGTGTTGCCCAGGCAAGGTGAAGGGCCTGTTCTCCCGAGTGCTGCAGCTGGTGAGAGGCAGGGCCAGTTCTCTTGCTCCTATGACCTCAGAGCCAGCTCTCCCACCTGTCACAAGCAAAGGGTGAGGGTAGGGGTGACTTCTCTCCCTCTTCCACACTACCATATTGCAGATGGGGAGGTGGGGGCAGTTTTCCTACTCTCACACCTCCAGGGCTGGCTCACCAAGTCCTTGCCAGCAGGGTCAGCTCTACTGTGCTGCCCAAGTGAGGTGCAGGGCCTGCTCTCCCAGGTGGGTGCTGCAGCTGGTGAAGGGCGGGGCCAGCTCTTCCTCTCTCCTGACCCAGGGGCCAGCTCTCCCTCCTGCCACAGGCGGCGAGAGGAGGGACAAGGGCAAGGCATCTCTTCCCTGCCCATGCCACCACATGACAGTAGGGGAGTGGAGCCAGCTCTCCCATGCTCACACCCTGCCCCGGGGGCCTCAAACACATCCTGTCAACAGGGTCAGCTCCACTGTGCTGCCCAGGCCAAGCACAGGGCCTGCTCTCTGAGTACTGCCGCTGGTGAGGTGCAGGGCCAGCTCTCCTGTTCTCATGACCTCAGGGACAGCTCCACCACCTGACACAGCCGTGAGGGGCTGGAAGCAGGGGCTCCCCTCGCTCATGCAACCGTATGGCAGGTGAGGGTTGCAAGGGGCAGAGGGTGGATGCAAAAGGATGGGGAGATAAGTGGGGTTGAGATGCATGATGCGAAATCCACAAAGAATCAACACAAAATTAAATTGGGGGAAAACAAGAAGATTGTCGTTGATGGTGATGTAGGAAGGAGTGAGGGTCGGAGAGAGCCTGTTATGGTATGTGGGATTTCAGCTGGTGTTGTCTGAAAGCTACCCAGCTCAGAAACAGTCTAAAGATTCCAATTTTGGTGACTGAAAATGAAGGTCTATGCTTGATATCGTTTTTTTTTTTTTTAAGAAGCTGGATTTGGGTGCATTGTGTCCAGTAAAAGAACCACTCTTGCTGACCAAAGAGAAGAGGGAAGCAACTCAGTTAGCAGTTTCACCACCAAGAGTTCTAGAAGCTGAAGGAGCCCTGCCTATGAGATCTCCTCTGCTTACCATGGCTTCAGACAGAGGACGGTAGACATGAGAACAGGTCATTGGCTGTTAAAGCTGGATGGTTATGAATGACCTTTGCAACTGGACGGTTATGCATGCATGACCTTTGCAAGAGTGAGTGTCAGTATATCATCTGGTACATGGCCCACTGGCCATGGCCAGGGATCCGAAGTCTGGATTCCACTCCTCAATCAATGCTTTCTAAAGGCACCAATGGGGACACTGTTTCTCCAAAAGTGGATGAAATGATGGCTATGGTTATCTACAACACTGTATTTTTTATTTCTATCATGTCCAAGGCACAAGGCTGGCTAGTAACAGGAAGGATTACACACTCTAGATCATCATTGTCTCCAGAAGCAAAAAATTCTTGCCAGCTTTCCTTAACTTTAAATTATCCCATCTACCTTTTGCTTCTGGGCTTTTTCCTTTTCTATGTCTGTATATCTTTCTTTCTTACTCTGTTGCTGGTTATGTAGCTGGGTGGCTGGTCCCTTGTGTCCTCCTCCTTCTCTGGCTCCTAGATCCTGACTCCCAGATTTCTCCTTCTATTTATTCTCTCTGCCTGACAGCTCTGCCTATCGGGTCTCCTGCCTTGCTGTTGGCCATTCTTCTCTTTATTAGACCATCAGGTGTTTTAGACAGGCACAGAAACACAGCTTCACAGAGTTAAACAAATGCAACATAAACAAAAGTAACACACCTTACAATAATATTCTGTAACAGGGGACAGAAGAGGATGCTGGATCCCCCAGAACTGAAGTTACAGACAGTTGTGCTTATGCCATCTTGAATGCCCACGGTTGGTGAGTGGACACTCAAGTTGCTTCAGATCCTCATTAGCCTTGCTATTGTCCACCTCATTAAAACTGGAGCCATCTTGATGGGTAATATCTCTACTTCCCTTGGGGTTTTAATTTGCATTTTCTGGTGAGTCGTAATGTTGTGCACATGTGCCCGATGCCATGCATATATCATACAAAGTGTCTGATCAAATATTTTGCCCATTTTTAATTGCATTGTTAGTCTCATTATTCATCTAACATTTCTAACATTCATAAATTCTTTACATATGTCCTTTGTTAAGTTCTATGATGATATGTCTGTTCCTTACTATTATACCTTTAATACCTAACGCAGAACTGGGCATGTGACAATTACCAATACCTGTAAATAAATGAGTTCATGAATGAATTCCTAAGAGCACCCAGTATTCTACAGAGGCACATCAAAGGTAGACACAAGAATAGTAAGAACACTTTGGATTATCTCCACTCTAGAACAAGGTGATTTTCCTGACCACAGGAATGTGCAACAAACATCTCCAGAACATCTGAGCAAACTTTCAGCCCCCAAATCATCTCTTTCATTTGCTTGTGACCAAGCTGGGGAGCAAGGGACTAACTTGTAAGAAAAGTTGTCTCAGGGCTCCATTTTGAGTTGGGCTACCTCAGGAAAAGTGGTGCAGATTATTGGCTCCCAAACCTGGGTATTTATAGCAATTTCCTGAGGAACTCATTAAAGGCTACATTGCACTGGGCGGTGGTGACTCACGTCTTTAATCCTAGCACTCTGGAGGCAAAGCCAGGCAGATTTCTGTGAGTTCGAACCTGGTCTACAGAGCGAGATCCAGGACAGGCTCCAAAGCTACACAGAGAAACCCTGTCTCGAAAAACAAAACAAAACAAAGCTAAATTGCATGGTCCCACTCCTGACCTTATTCATTAATTCTACAAAGACTTTGCAGTTTTGGCAAGTTCCCAGGTGATGTAGCTACTGTTCCCAGGAATCACATGTCAGAAAACATTGTTGAATGTGAATGTGTATCACATAAAAACTCTAGAAGAGTGGTTCTCAATCTTCCTAATGCTGCAGCCTTTTAATACAGTTCCTCATGTTGTGGTGACCTCCAACCATAAAATTATTTTCATTGCTACTTCATAACTATAATTTTGCTACTCATGATTCATAATGTAAATAACTGAGATGCAAGATATGCAACCTCTGTGGGTTTGTGACCCACAGGTTGAGAATCACTGCTCTAGAATGTTCTCCATATGGCGTTCTGGTATAGAGCAGGTGTCACGGAGAAAGAATTCATTTCAGTTTTTCACATCAACACAGATAAATAACTGCTAGATACCAGCCATAGATGTGAACTTGAACATCACATATAGATTTCTGAGAATCTGTGAACACTGAAGTGTACACACACTAACAGAAAAGCCTAAAAACAGTCTGCATCTAACGGAGCACTTCTGAAAATGGGAGTAAATAAACACATAAACAGGTAAGCTATAAAAATATTCTAGGACTGCCAGTCTGGTGGAACATGCCTCAAGTCCACGCTACTTGGGAGGCTGAAGTAGAAGGATCACAAGCCGGCCTGGCTGCAGACTGTCCCATTTTAAGGAACTGGGGCTTTACTTCCATGTTAAAAGCTAGAATGCACAAGCTATGAGTTAGATCCCTAGTTCCTAAAATAATTAAATACAAGGCAAGAGCATGTCTGAGGAGACAGTTCTCTGTAAGAAATAATACAAGCTTGGTTCAAGATTTGCTCAGTGTTCTCAACAATCAGGAGCCCATCCTCCCTGAATACTGGAGCAGAGGATTGTGGGAAGACCAGAAGCCTGCAGTCAGTCTGCAATAGACTGAATCAAAAGAAAAAAATCAAAGAAAACTAAATGACTTTTATGAAAATCAAACTCAAGAAAGCTTCCCCAAATCTAAATGAATGTTATCTTTCCACTGGTCACTTCTGGTCTCTCTGTTCATAACTGGTCCTGAGCTTGCCTCAGTTTCTCCTTTGTGCTCATCTCTACCTTATTCTTGTGGTTTGTGGCTTTCCCTTTTCATTAACATTCATGGAGAAAATTATAATGCATTCTCCCCAACCCAAGATGCCCAAATAATCTCCATACAGTAAATTATATTAACTGATCATTGAAAACATGTGTATTCTTACTTCTATTTAGTGTATGAGCTAAATTATAATTTAAAGTAAAAAAGAATAGCTTGTTCATAAACACAATAGATATTGACTGTCCTTGAATATGGAAGACCTAATCTAAAGGGTACTGGTGGGGGGCAGTGAGGAAACCATGCTTTGGATAGTACTGTATTCTCTCCTTATCATGTTACTCACCATTTAGAGAGTTTTCCTTTGTCCTACACTTAGGAGAGCACAGAAAAGCAGCTTTAGGGGAAAATTAAGGATAAACATGGTAGCACCTCAAATCGTGTACATATTGTACATGTAGCAACAAAGTCATAGAAGATTCTTGGGTTATGTCAGTTCTATCCCATGGTACAGTTTTGCATTTAAAGTTGTTTATATGGCATTCTTTGACTGAGATAAAGAGCAATTTTTTTGGCCTAAAGCAGAAATCTAAAATATGGCATTTTAGACCTATTTAGTGTGCTATTGGATAAAATAGACAAGATGAGAGAAAAAGAAGCAATTATCATAAAAGCAGTAAAATTCCTGAAGAATTGTTAGGAGAGAAGTTGTAAATGACATTAAAAGAGGTAGGTGTGTATTTTACAGGATGGCGATGTCATTGTCCCCTTGCATTGCTTTGATAGACTACCCTGATTAAAAGCAACTTGGGGAGGAAAAGTTTTATTTAGCTTATACTAATTTAGCTTACACCAAGTCACACTCCATCACTGATGGAAGTCAGGACAGGAACTCAGGCAGGAACCAGATGCAGAAGCCACTGAGTAACTCTACTTGCTGGCTCCCACTCTAGCTACCTCACAGGGTCATGCTGAGCTAGCTTTCTTATGCAACCCTGGAGCCCCTGCCCAGGGGATGGTGCTGCCCACAGTGAGCTAGACACTCCTAAATCAATCAATAATCAAGACAATTCCCCACAGGCGTGCCCACAGGCCAGTCTGATCTAGCTAATTCTTCAGTGGAGGTTTTCCTCTCAGATGACTCTAGGGCTGTGTCAAGTTGACAGTGTTAAGTAGGACAATGCTAACATTTCTGCAGAGTTGACAAAGCATTAAGACAATAACAAGATTAACAATAACCCTTAGGTTTAGAAAGCACAGTGGTTCTTGGTCAAGAACATCTGAGAAAATTTATATCCAGATATTTCATGGGGAAGCCACAGTTCTCCAAAAACAGCTTTGAACAAAATGATAGCTTAACAGTGGAGAAAAAAAGACACTCACTAAAGAATACGCAGGTTGACAATGAAGTTGCCAATAGCAAGAACAGAATTCAAATAAAAACAGTGAATTAGTTCTCCCAATTTTCTAAAAGAAAATAACTGGTAATCTAAAATATACACCTAAGGCACTACATATTTAGCTCCTGTGTATAATTTGTGTATAATGATTTGTTAGGCACAAAAATAAAACAAAGATGGTTCTAGAGAATCAACAAACGAAACTGTCAACTTACTCTCACAGAGAAACTTCTAGAGGGAATCCTTCAAAAAGAGATGTGAAAAGAAGTAACAGGGTGGCAAACATTTGAAGTTTTAATTCATTTGTCTCTCTCTTCCAGCATGCTCATGTATATTGGAATTAAGACAAAATTTGTTCCCCTTCTTCCCAGTTAGCTGTACCCAACACATCCTCGTCTTCCACTTGTTTACTCACTGTTGTTTCCTTTACATCATAGCCTGGCAATACGCTCCCAGCAGTGTGAAAAGCCAAATTCTCCAGCACTGCTCAAGTCTTCAATTGTGTCACATCTGCTAGCAGACAAAGAGAGTCACATGTTCAGTGCCAAAGCCCACACAAGAGGAGACTCTGTAGGAGTGTGATTAAAGGAAGACATGAGCAAATTGAGGGTCATTGCTATAACATTCAAATCATTCATGCAACTCAAATCCTGCAATGTTGTCTCAGATACATAGGATTCTGCAAAGTTTAGAGCAAAAGTCTTTTCTCACAGCTGCATCTTTTCTTTTTCTTTCTAAATGCAGAGCCATCTCAGCAGTATGGAAAGTATTGCAATCTCTCAACACCTAAGGCTCCCACTCTCATGTCATGTCAAGTTTGCCAGGTGGGTGGACTGTGTTAAGCTCTTGAAGCCCTTGGGGAGATGCAGACTGGGCCACACCTGTTAGTAGCAATTCATAATTACAGGAGGGATAATAGCAGGAAGCATCACTTAAAGACAACCCTCAAGGTATGGTATTGTGCTCTTTGGAGATAAGGAAGTGGATAAGGAAGTGGTGGACTGCTGGAGCATTGGCTCAGAAATAAAGAGCATTTAGTTCTTGCAGGGGACGTGGGTTTGGTTCCCAGGATCCCCCTCACCCGCCTGCCAACACACATTGAATAACTGTAATTTTAAAAAATACTGAAAGGTGATAATTTTAAAATACCGTTTCTAGGGAACATGCTTTTTCAAAATGCCACAGAAACCCTGGAGTGGTTTGAAAAACCATCAATGTTAATGTCATAACATAAACACAAGAAAACTGGAAATAAAGAGGCAGAAGTAAGCTAGACAAATGTTAATATTCTTAGAACTTAGATTAAATCTTGGGAAACATATTCAAGATAAATTAAATGAAAATAAGAATGTAAAGCCCTCAAGACATAAAAAACAAAAGAGAATGTTTTACAGTCTAACTCATTAGCAGGGGTTGTAGATGTTTTGTGTTTAGATATACTAGATCAGAAGTAGAGAATCAATAAATTTCATAATTATTCAAGAATTTGGATAGGAAAAAGACAAGTACATAAAAATGTTGTTCTAGAAAGGGCTCGGGTCCAGGAAAGCATTAATAGTGCATTATCAAGAGAATCTACAGGGAAAACAGTGGCTTGTCATGTCTCCCATCCTGTGCCCCTATAATTCATTCCTTTTCTTTTTTTTTAGTTTTTGTGGTATAGGGATTGCACATGTAGGCATCTAAGCTATATCTCCAGTCTTCAATTCATTCATTTCTACAACTCAAATCTGATTGTAGTGGTTCCTTATTCAGAAACACACACAGAGAACATATATGTACACACATAAACACTTGTGTATACACACACATGCATATACACATACATGCCTACACACACATATGCACACTCACACACCCCAAACTCAATTTTCCTGTGTAGAGTTTTTAAACTCTCTAAGCGGTGTCCTGAAAACAACACTACCTATTAGAGGCTCCATCTTGTGGAGATCCAAATTCATTTGAAGGAAGCAAGCCTAAACAGAAGGGTTCCCCAGCTCCTCAGAGGTGACGGCCTAGAGGAGTGTTTCCCCAGGCTCAGCACGCAGAAACTGAAGCCATTGTGAGCCAGGCCACATCTCAAGCAGGCAGCTAAGCTTCCCAGTACTGTTCCAAAGGTGCTGGTTTTATAGGCATGAAAGCTTCAAAATGTGCGGAGTAATTGGGTCCAGAGACCTGCTCCGCAGTTTCAGAGAGCAGCTAAGACTATGAAGTGTGTGTCAAAATCGAAGTTCCTGCAAGGAGGTGTAAAAGTGAAGCTTAAGTCGCAGTAGAAACCTCAGGCTTTGGAGATGACAGAGCTATAGGCCACCTCCAGATGACAGTTGCAGACCTGGAGTGGATCTGGACTGAAGGGAGGCTACATGTACTTCAGGTAGTAGAACTTAAGAAACAAGACTATCCACTGCCTTGGAGCCCAATCATCTTCATCACAAGCTCCAGATGCTGGACACAAAGTTGTAGGATTTGGTATTTCACTGGTCTTAGGTCCAACATTCCTTGCTACACTTCAATCCTTCCATTTTGGAACAGGGGTGTTTATTCTGTAACTAATTCATGTTGGAAGTATATAACTTGATCTTTTTTTTTTTTGTCGGTATTCACAGCTGAGACACAGCCTTGTATCTCAGATTAATCACATGTATGTTTAAACTGTTGGGATTGTTAAAGACTATGAGGACTTTTGGGATTGGATTGGATTTTGCATTGTAAGAATGTGACACTTTGGGGAGAGGAGACAGAATGTTGTGGTTTAGACTGATGTATTTGGATGTCAAGTTGACAGTGGGTAGAGCTGTGATGGTTAATCTGAAGTGTCAACTCAATGGGATCTAGAATCCCCTGGGAGATGCCTCAAGATATGCCTAGAGGAACTATCTTGATAATAGTAATTGAGGTGGGAAGGCCCGTTCACTGTGAGAGGCACCATTCCTGGGCCAGGATCCTGAACTGTATGAGAAGAAAAAGTAGGCTGAGCACAAACATTTATTTCTTCTTCTAAAATTTATTTTAAACTTTATTATTAAAAAATGTTGCAGGGGCTGGAGAGATGGCTCCGAGGTTAAGAGCACTGGTTGCCCTTCCAGAAGACCCATGTTTGCTTCCCACATCCACATGATGGCTCACAACCATCTGTAACTACAGTCCCAGGGGATCTGGTGCCCCCCTTGACCTCTATGGACACCAGGCATGTACATGGTGCACAGACATACACTCAGGCAAACACTCATACACATGAAATTAAAAAATAAATCTTTAAAGTTAAATAAATTAAAAGAAATTTGGTTCACACTGTGAACTTGTATGATTTTTTAAAAAATGCAATCAATGAAAAAGAATCGAATTTTAAAAATTTAAAGATGGTAAAATATATCTTTCAAGAATTATTGACAAAGTCCTCCCTCTTAATACAGTAATAATTATTTTAATTTATGCTCTTATTAATACATATATTTTCAAATGCATAAAATGTTTTTTAAAATAGGGCAATGAGTACTCATATGCCTATATTCAACACTTGTAAATTTTTTTTATCATCACTGCTTGATATGTGTGTATGTGTGTGTATGTGTGTGTATATGTGTGTGTATGTGTATGTGCAAGTGTGTGTGTGCGTGTGTATGTGTGTGTGTGTATATGTGTGTGTATGTGTGCATGTGTGTGTATAAATGTGTGTATGTGTATGTGTGTATGTTTGTGTGTGTATGTGTGTTTGTGTATATGTGTGTGTATATGTGTGTATGTATATGTGTGTGTATATGTGTGTATGTGTATGTGTGTTTGTGTGCATATGTGTGTGTATGTGTATGTGTGTATGTATATGTGTGTGTGTGCCTGTTAGCTATAGTATCTCAGTCAAATGTAGTCATCATACCAATTCACACTCAAATTCTCAATTATGAGTCATATAATTTTAAGGACAAATTCTTCTATGAACAAATATGATTAATACACCTTTGAAAATTCACGATAATTATCTAATACCATCTGTGTTTTAGAATTTCCACATTTGGGATTTTTCTGATTGCTCCCACATCCTGTAGTTTAGTATTTTCCTCCCTGTGTCCTTGTACACAGGAAATGAGTTCTATAGAATTAATCAAATTTGTGCTACCCATTTTTAGCACACATCATCATATATAATGTCCAAACTTAATATAATTTCACATTTCTCAGTCAGAGTCTGCATTTTCTCCTCCTGCTAAGGCTATGATGAGGGGACAGCCCTATCTCTCCATTGAAAAGGCACGTTTACTCTGTTAGCATTTGGAAAGTATTGCAGTCTCTCAACACCTAAGGCCCCCACTCTCATGTCATGTCAAGTTTGCCAGGTGGGTGAACTGTGTTAAGCCTTGAAGCCCTTGGGGAGATGCAGACTGGGACACACCTTTTAGCTCCCAAATCATGACACAGAGACTTCTTATTAGTTATGAATGCTTGGTCTAGCCTAGACTTGTTCCTAGCTAGCTCTAGTAACTTAAATTAAATTGTTTCTCTTTAGCTAACTTTTTTTTTTCAAGACAGGGTTTCTCTGTGTAGCTTTGGAGCCTGTCCTGAAACTTACTCTGTAGCCCAGGCTGGCCTCGAACTCACAGAGATCCGCCTGCCTCTGCTTCCCAAGTGCTGGGATTAAAGGCGTGCGCCACCACCACCCAGTTCTCTTTAGCTAACTTTTGCCTCGGAGCTTTTTACCTTTCTTCCTTCTGTGTGTCTTACTTGCACTGCTTCTCAGGTCTGGCTGGCTGGCAGCTGCCTGGCTGGCCCTGAGTGTGCCCCTCTCTTTCTCCTCATTCTCTTCTTCTCCCTCTCTTCTCAGGCCTAGATTTCTCCTCCTATTTATTCTCTCTACCTGCCAGCTCCGCCTCTCTCTCCCTCTCTGCCTAACTATTGGCCATTCAGCTTTTTATTAGACCAATTAGTTGCCTTAGGCAGGCAATGTGAAACAAATGCAACACATCTTCACATAATTAAGCACACATCCTGACATGTTAAACAAATGCAGCATAAACAAATGTAACACACTTTACACAGTTAAAGTAATATTCCACAACAAAAGGAGTCCATCATATTATAGAAAAAGAAAGTTTCATGGCTTTATCAACAAATGTATGTTTTAAAAGTAATTTTGTTACCCTATTTAGGCTGCTATAAGAGAATACTACCTTATAGATGGTTTATAAGTAAGTAATAACTATGTGTTCCTCACAGTTCTAGAGGCTGGAAAGTCAGATTAAGCTTGTCTAGTGAAAGCCTCTTCACTAGCACATAAAAGGCTAACTTCCTGTTAGATCCACACAAGAGAGAAGGAGCAAGGAATGTGTCTGGAATCTCTCACTCTCTTTGTTTCTCTCTCTCTCTCTCTCTCTCTCTCTCTCTCTGTGTGTGTGTGTGTGTGTGTGTGTGTGTGTGTGTGTGTGTGTGTCTGTGCATGGTGTATGTGTGGGTGAATGGTGGCCAGGGGTCTCTCACTGAACCTGGAATTCATCCATTTGGTGAGGCTAGCTGGCCAATGAACTCCAGGAATCCATCTTCCTCTCTGCCTCTGTACTCTGAGCACTGAGCTGACAGACACATGTCAAACTCAGCTTTTAACAGGAGTGCTGAGGATATGAGCTCAGCCCCTCACATGAGTATTGCAAGCCCTTCATCAATTGAACCATCTCCCCAGGTCCTGGAATATATTTTCTTCAGACATTAGTAGTGGTCATGAGAACTCTGCCCTTATTACCTGATCATCACCCATACCTCTTAATACTGTCACTTTGGAGAGGAGCACATTAAGACTGTTAACTGTAGGGGAAAATGCTTCTTCACCAAGGACCTTCAGATTTTTCGGCTTTGTGACAGAATCTAGCTAGCATTTGTAAGGATAGATTGAACAAAACTGATGCAGAAACATACTGCCCCCATTTGGATGCTATGGTGAATATTTGACATTAACAGACTGAATGGTTTTAAACAAATGTGAGACATGCTTGCTAGCATTTTCAACAGAAGTTAAGTCTAAAAACGTTAATTAATCTCAGAAAGAATTTTGAGGGTAAAGAAAAAATAATCAGTTCAATTAAGAAGATCTGAGATCCAGCTGAGTCTTTTCCCACTCACTTGTTTGAAAAGGAAATACACACCACCAGCATCTCCTGATACATATAGGTAAGAATGGTTTGGGTGTGTTACTGCCAAAGTCATGAACCACTCCAATTACCAACATGGCTTTAAACTAACTTTAAAAGTCTTGGTGGCAGAATTTTAAATCACCAATATAAGAAACAGACATCTTACTGAACTTCAAGGAGCATTTATCCCAATTTATGTGTTATAGAAAACATATGTTATAAAATTTCTGTTTTAAAACTGTGTGGTTTTCGTGACTTATTCTTTTTGTATTTAAACTATTCACAGTTTGCAGAGGTCTAACTAAATCACCTCATAGCCTCTTACCTATGTATTTCCCCCAAACTATTTATTCACAGTTACTTATCCAAAAGTAGTCTTCATGTGCTTTTAAGTTCTAGAAATACATATGAATCAATGAATTGTGGGATATTTTTAGGAGTATCTCAATATGTAACTTGAGATACTCCTTTTTTGTTGTTCTTTGGGAGTTTTTTTTTTTATTTGTTTTGAGGCAGAGGCTCAGGATGGCCTTGAACTTACAACTTTCTTGCCCCACCCCCATGCTAAGCTCATAGGCACACACCACCTGGCCCAGCTCTAAGATCCTTTATCAGAATACTGTGTCATAATTAACCGAAATTTTTATCATTCTTTTAATTCTTTTCTCTTTTGCAAAGTTCATGGCTAGCACCTCTATAACAAAGCACAGAATAACAAATTTACAGAATGTAAGCTGTGCTTGACATAGGAAACAGAAATAAAGCTTCAAAGATCCAGGGGATGATATTTTCTTGAATGAAATTTCACTTGTGTATCATCACAAATTTTAAAAACCTTAAGGCAAGCCATCATGTGATTGGGTTATTCTATTTATATTCAGACTTTAGGAGAAAGCTTAGAGGCAATTTATTCCAACTTCACCATTGCTGAGACACTAAAGCCCAGAATCCTAGTTCCGGCCTACATTGAATAAAAAAAGTCCACCAAAAGGCAACTCCCCAGGGACTGAAAACAGGATAGTGGCTTCCCCGGGCTAGGGTAGGAACAAGGATTGCTTCAGAAGAGGCAAGGAAGCCGTACTATGTGGTGACAGGAATCTTTTAGGGTTAGGGACACAGCTCCAGTGGTAGAGCACTTGCTTAGCATTCACAAAGCCTGAACTGGATCTCCAGTATGGAAAACCAATGAAACAAAACGTTTTATTAGGTTTGCTGTGTACCTCTATAAATGTATTGATTCTTTACAGTGTAAATTTACAATAAATGAGCTTTATGGCTGTGGAAATGAAACTTTAAAAACAACAGGTTTAAACAAAATTGACAACTAATACTGAGTTTAAAAAATAGGACTTAAAATCAGACATGAGAGAATCATTAGAAATGGCATCGCAGAATTACAATGGATTATTGTAGAATACTATGAACAACTGTCAACAAACTGAAAATCTAAGAGATTACAAATGGACACATTTCTAAACATATACATCTTATAAAGATTGACTCATGAACAAATGGGAAACCTACAGAGCAATAAAAAGTGATGGGATTGATCAGCAACAATAACAAAATAGTTGAAGAATGATGAATACCCAATTATTCTTAAAATTTGAATGACATAGGACTAGAATTACCCTGATATCAAAGCCAGATGAAAATGTTGTGGGATATTCACCAGAGAAGACTGTTCAGACATGGGTAAAAAGTTTTATTAGCCAGCGGGCAAATACACTGGGTGTTTGGGATCCCAGTGTAGCACTGAGCCTTTCTCAGGGTGGTCTTTTAAGCACAAAAGCCATATTCTGGGTTCACATACTTCAGAAGTGGAACTACAGAAGCTAAAAAGCAAGGTTAGTACATTTAGAAACTTTCCCAGAACTATATGGACTTGGAGGGATTAGGTTTTTGTTTTAGTTTTGGCAGGTGGTGCTGTCTACCTGCTGAGTTTTATAGCCTGAATGGCACTTCTATCATGGAGTCATTTGTGCTATGGTCTGGGGCCCTGTTACAAAAATGGCACCAAATAAGGTAACTTTTGTGTGTGTGTGTGTGTGTGTGTGTGTGTGTGTGTGTGTGTGTGTGT
>CABHPQ010148558.1:19449-48452 GCA_902168405.1 Peromyscus aztecus | reverse complement strand
ACACACACACACACACACACACACACACACACACACACACACACACACACACATTGCTTTATTACCTTAAAAACCAAATGATTTCAAACTTTCAACATGTCATACATATTTTTCATATATGTATTCATACATACAAGTATGCATGCATTTGTATTTCTCTCTGTGTATAAACACATACACTCGTGTAGAATGATTTAAAAAAATGAAGACACTGCCCTTCCCAGATATTTTTTACTATTTCATGGACACATCAGGAGGCCTCTGATGCATGGGCTTGGCTGCAGATCTGACCCCAAGTACACATAGCTTCCCTGAGGAGCTTTGAGATGATGGAAGGCCAGGGTATCACCAGTCTTTTCTGTTGGTTTGGTTTTGTTGTTCCTCGTTTGTACAGGGTAATTAAACCGAGGGCCGTGCTGATTTACCAAGCTCAACAGCTCATCAACACAACGTGAGGAGACACTTCCTATTTATTCACGGTTTTGGCACAAGCCCCATTGCCCTTCATTTCTAGAACCTAGCTTCTTTCAATACATCACTGAAGTTGTTTCTGAGGACACAGAGGGATTGTACCACATGTCTCCACCTTCCTCAAGACAGAGGCCTTGGGCCTTCAGAGGCTGGCAGACTTGCCCTGAGGCAGAGGCGGAGTAAGATTTCACAAAGCTGTGGTCTGAGAACATCAGGCCTCCAGGGTGACTCGCTGGTACTCCCTTCATGGTGTCAGACACCAGGTAGTCTTTCTGTAGCAAATCTAGGATCAGGCTAAAAGTTTCACAAAGTGTTTCCTGAAGAGTTAGAATTCATGGAAGCATGGCTTGGAAGGAAGCGTACAGATGATTCTCAAACTCTTGGATGGGCAGTTATAGCTGTGAGTCTGACAAGGCTAAGAGAACTGACCCCAGAGGCATACGAGTGAAATGCCTGAAAGTTCTTGAGACAGACACCTGGAGCAGTGAGGAATGAGCCAGGCAAGGGAGAGCAGTCACCGTGTTGTGGCCTGTTTTGAGATTGGTTTGATTTGGGAGAGGTTTGTTGTTTTGAGACAAGGTCTCGCTCTATATGCCAGGCTGAACTTGAACTTGCAGGGATTCTTCTATCGTGAAACTATAGACATAAAGCACCAGACCTAGCTACAATCCGTGTTCTGGACAGGCTGTAGGAGCTCCCGGCTCTGAGCAGGCCCTCCTGGGAAACCTGGAGGATTGACGCTATTGGCCTTCAGGCTTCTAGCAGAGTGAATGTGTGTGCTCTGACTCCTTTGGGATCAGATGGACGTTTCCTTATCCTCTTCTTGCATTAAGAATTCCAGTAGGTGCTCATACTGTCCTCCCAGAACCTGCGTGGGCAATAGAGGAGAGAAAGTTATCTGTGGACTGTGTGAGGTGTCCGTGGTACCCAATGATTTGTTTCATTCATCGAGTACTAGAACATGACTTGTCTGATAGCAGCTCTTGTGTAACAGAAGAGAGGAGGGATGCCTCAAATTTTCTGAACAGATTAAAAGTGGAAAAGGAGGCACTTTTCCATTTCTCTTTCTATATTCTATGATTTTGAACTGTTTATATTTTACATTGTTCTTACACTTGACATTTTAATTTAGAAGTTAACGAATATTGTTTTAGGCCTCTGGCTACTCTTGATTCTCTGGAACCCTAGCATTTATAAGAGAGAAAATTTTCTTTTGAATTGAATTCTTCATAAATATCAGATATTCTTATCATAGTAAAATATACAATCACAGTTTCCCCAAAGACTTATTTGCCTTATTATTTAAGTGTGCACATTTTAATTGTGCTGGCCATCCAGTACTAGGTCTTTGATACTCTAGTTTCATATTTGAAAAAGTTTGAATTCCATAAGTAAAATTATGTTAGACTAAAATTAAGACATAGTAGAACAATGTAAGAGTCATATTTGGATGCTCTCTCCCTGTTATACATGGACTTTAAAACAGACTACTGGGGGGTGGAGAGATAGCTCAGCAGTTAAAAGCACCCGGTGCTATTCCAGAGGACCCTGGCTTAGTTCCTAGCACCCAAATGAGAGCTAAAAGTCATCTGTAACTGCAGTTTCATGCCTGACACTCTCTTCTGACCTCTGTGGGTACTGCATGCATATGGTGCACAAATATGGACATGCAAGCAAACACTCATACACACAAAATTAAAAATAAATAAATCTTTAAAAAAGAACATCTGGCTTAAAAAAGACTACTAATTTCGTGCCATAATACTAAGCTAACTAAAAATGTGTTGTGTAATATTTGCAATGCAAAATGGTAGATTATTTGACCTGGAGGGGTATGCAGGCACAGTCTATACCAATCTCATTTTCAGAAAGAGCAACTGAGACAACCAGTGTTTAAATAGACATACTGTATAACAACACTGTTAGATCAAATGCCACTGGAGAGTAATGCATTGGTTCAAATTAAACTTCTATAAATAGTTCTATAAATAAAGTTCTCCTTGGTGTATAAAATAACTTTCAATATAGGCATTAATATTATTTTATGAGTTTCAAAGTTCTGGGGGGAGATTTTTACATTTACAATATAATTTTTTTTAGTCCTTTGGGATAAAACATCAAGGCCCTCTCCTAACTTCTACTTAGTAAATAGCTTTACTTTAAAATATCCATAAACCCACCCATGAGCCATCTGTATACTTCTAAGGTTCCTGTCTATTCCCTGGTGCATGACCTCTGCAATAGTTTGGAGTTAAGATCTGAAGATTATGGGAAATAAGGAGGGTCACAGACAGTAGGTGGAACTCACAGCTTAACATCAGGAATTCCTTCTCTCCTTTTATTTTTTTAACTGAAAACAAAACATGTTATAAGAAAAATATTCCTTCAAAGGGGGTGTATAAAGCTTCCAATACCTACTAGCCATTCCATGAATGGAGGCTGTAGACATTATTCAATGGTTGAATTTAATGGATTTGGTCCAAATCCCTGATCTCTAAGTTAATACTCTCTGGGTGGTAAGAAAAGAATGATCAAAGGCAAAGTTGATGTTGGAAACAGGCAGGGGTCCTGGAACTGAATGAGAAAATGTATCCATGAGCCCTGGAAACAGGAAAGGATACAATGGTGAGGGTAGAAGTCACAGGTGCTGAGTGTCAGAGCTCTCCAGGGGCTGCTCTGCACCATCAACACCTAGGATTGCTTCTAAGAGCTCCGGTGTCTTTGGGTTGGCTTGCAGTGATAACTGGACATTGGTCCCAGACAGCTGTGATTCTCATTTAACCCCATCTCTAGTTCATCTCAACTGTTATGCCTTTTCAGGAAGGAAGTGTATGCCCGTCCCCTGCCTCACATCTTTGTATGATGTATCCTCCTTTGGAGTAGAATATGACAGAACAAAGGCTGGTTCCCAAAGCAAAATGTGATGTTTTAGAGATTCAACTCATGTGTTCTTCCACTTCATGTGATCAACCCTGAAATGTCTTTGAAAAGCGCACTCACAGGGCAATGGTGCAGCAGCAAAAATACATTAAACTGCTTTTTTCTTTGAAATGACCGTCCCCAAACTTTAGAGTTAGCTAGACCCACTTCACATTCCAGGTGCCTGAATATGATAGAAAATGACATTCCTTTTTATGCGTCTGGAGGCTTCAAGCTAACAGTGAAATTTGCTCAAAGCATCTTGGCCTAGGAGACAGTTGAACACAGGCCTGCAATACGACCTTTCCAGTTTGATTCTCAGTCCAGCTGGGGCTCCTTGCACAGCTGTTTTGGTCCTTAAGTAGTATTACAGGTGACATCCTGAGGTTGTGAGACAATTATAATGTATGATTTGAATCTCTTGTGGATATCTTAAGCATCCAACTGTAGAAAGAGTTGTGTTTTCCCTCATGGAAGATGCTGGAGGGTTGTCTAGTATCCCGGTTCTCAGAGAACTGTCACCCAACAGATAGAACGTATTAGGACAATTGGGAAGGCTGGGCTTACGTCAGTCAGGCAAGTGTTGCTAAGTGTTGCTACCACCTTTTTAGAGAAACCTGATGGCAGTGAAATCTTCCAAAGTACAATCTGCAATTGTATCTGCTGCCTACGTCACTTTAATTTCTTATCTGTGATTTGGACTCTGGATGCTGTGAGGTCAAGAGTGGAAAGAGTCTGAGTCCATGGCACCCAGGAAGAGAAGAGAGTGTTTGGGATCTCTTCAGAAGGCACAAGGAAGTATAGTGGCACATCTGTACAAGGCACACCTGTGTACATCCTACACTTGAGACAGACTCATCCACGGGAGTTCATTTATGTATGGCACAGGCAGCGCATCTTTGGAGACAGGCGTCTCTCAATCCTGAAGCTTGGAAGTTGCTCACTTGAGACTCAACTACTCTTTGTTTGGAAGAAGATGTGTCAAGTCTAAAGCTTTTGTTTCTCCAGTGCCAACACTAATGTGTCTTGTCTTACTTCATCAGTCTCGGTCTCTCCCTTTTCTCACCCTTGTCCTGACACTTGTGCCCTCAAGGCGTGGAGGCTTCATTTTTCATCCGTCACTTTAGACATAAGTCTTCAAGTTTTATTAAAAATGTTAACTCATTTCCTTGTTTTTCCCTGGAGACAAATCACTGGACAGAGTGATCTTTCATGAGCAACCCTGGTCACTTAGCTGGCAGATGGCTAGCCCATGCTGTTGTTGATGTTCAGTGGCTTGGATGCACAGAAGAGATTCGGGGCCTAAGGGACCTGCCCTAACACTGCTCTCCCACAGCATTCTGTGGAGAATCCAGGGTCCTTCTCCAGATAGGATGGTGAGAAAAGTGATAACATCTGACAGACACTCTTCTCCCCCCAACACCATTTCCATAAAGCTTACTTGTCCATTTCTAGTTTCTAACAGAAAAAAAAAAAAAAACCTTACCCCTTGGATTGACAGTTCTGAAATACGTATCTATGTTTCTCTCATGTAATTTAATTTATAGGGTTGATTACCCAGTAAAGAGGCACATGGATGGAGACAAGCTGTTTCTTCCGAGTTTCCATAACAGTGAATGTTCATGCCATGCCTCTGCGCAACCTTCTGCCAGGCTAGTGGTGCTAACAGAAAGGGAAGACCTTCGTTACATGCAAAAGTCCCATTCTGCAAGAACAGCTTAACGCCAGTCTTGCTGCTGTCAGAGGCAGCTGTTCTTCTTGCTGTTCTGACATCCCGTTCCTATGAAACAGTGAGGACTTATTTCTTTCACATAAGATAAATAAATGTCATTTTGTATTAGTTGAAAGGCTTTCAAAATACTTTATGTCCTGAAGCAATGGTGTTTCATCAACTGAGTTTAATAACTCAGATTAAGGGCAGTCTATTTCCTGTGTTCTGTTTTATTTTGGGAGAGAGTTACTTGACTGCCTGTGTAAACTACATGAATTATTTTTTTCTTTTGAATATTTTTGAAAATACAGAAAAACATAAAATTCTAAAAACTCCCATGACATTGCCCCTCGCCCCCCAGAGCTGATACTGATAAAATGCTGTAATTTTAAATAGGCAATTCTTTTAAGATGAGTTAACTAACTTTCTAACACTCCTGGGAGTGGAGTTACAGATGTGACATCTCCATTGCCTACTGTGCTGAGAGCTGGACTAGTGAAGTCAGACTCATACAGCAAATTTGCCAGAATTTACTCAACTTCACTCCACCCACTTAAAGAGTGAATTCAACATAAGCAAATGGTATTGATAGCCAGCACTGATTACGTTAGGTATTATATCAGCAAACATTTCATTCCTGAACTGGTGGAAATGTCTATAGATCTGTCTTACTCTGGAGAGCCACGCTATTGCTTAGCATTTTCTAGGGTGGCAATCCATCTAATTCTGAGCCCTATAACACTAGTTAGACAACATGGGGATTAGAAACATAATTTCTCCTCAACATAAGAAAACACTCAGCCACTGTTTTGGCTTATTTCTGACTGACTTTAAAGACTGACTGTTTAGCTATTAACCTAGGTGCTGGTTCTCTCAGGGAAAGAAACAGTAAGATGAAAGAGAGGAACATTCCTAGAAATGAGTATTTGACCTGTGTGGTCCTTACAGTAAGTTTTACTAATTCTAAACTTCTGTTTATGTGTGGTGGCTCTTTAATGCTGAGAGAATGTTTCCATTCAGTGGGCAGGTGGATTTCCTGTAGGACCCCAGTTGCCTGAAGAGGTACGCTGTTTGCTTGTGTTTCCATTGCAGCATTAGAGACTAAGAGGGAATCCTCTGTGGTATTTCGCATAGGTCGTGGATCTTTTATCTATAGGTTGTGTTTGTACTGAGAGGTGAATATTAATAGCTGCTGGTAGCAGAGCTACAAGGGGGGAGTTCCCTGTGCATGGGCGGATTAACCTTTCAAAATACATGTTTCTATTTAAACCACGTAGTTACTGTTTGATTGGAGCCTTGAAGACAAGGGCTCCTTGCTACACCCGGCTGTGCCCTACCTCGATCTGAGAGGAACTTTCATAGAGAGAGAGTATGGTGAGTAACACACGACGTGTGTCTTTGCTTTCATTTTGCTTGAAGGTACTCTAACTTTTCTTCTTAAAGTACTTAAACTTTCCTCTCGAAATAGTGTGCGTGTGTGATTATGAGCTTGGGGTCATTAGCAACCAGAACACAGATTTGTGTGTTCCAGGCAAGAAATGGATGGGACTTGCCCCAAGTGTAATAATGTGTGATATATTCCTTTAAAATATTCATTTTAGGTATTTCATCCTTTTTTTTTTGCCATTTAGGTATTTCATCCACATCATGTAAGTTACTGAAATGCACACCTTACTGCCTGAGTGCAATGTAGATCAGTTCTATAAATGATAACTAATTTAAGTAAGCATATGAATAGTTTTACTCCAGTCACTTTCGTAGCCTACTACAGAGCTTAGCAATACTGATTTTAATAGCGATCAATGAAATCATTGTCCAGCGTGCTCCATGGCTGGGAAACTTCTCTATTACATTCCTCATGCTACCATGTAATCACATTAACAAGGGCATCTAAAATAATGTATTTTTTTAAAGAATAAAGCTACTATTTTTATTTAGTTAGTTTTTCCAAAGGAGATTAGAAAACAAATTTTCTAGGAATAGTTTAAATATGAGCAGTCAGATTGTTTTCAGAGGAAAGTGATTTTAGGAGTGGACAGAAGTAGGCAAGGTGTCTGTGGGCATTGTGATGGAAAGTGTTTGCGGAGGGGATCAACTTTCACAAAATGTTTTTAGGATGTATTATCCTCGATATTTTGAGACATTAAAAATTACAAACTGCAATATATTTTATAGTTAATCCCCTCCCCTCTGCAATGCCCGCCTTTCCTTTTAGCCACCTATGTGTCTGTATGTCTGGCCCTATCCTCCTGTCTCTACCACAGGTTGCTCCTGCCCTGTCTCCATGAAGTACACATTTAAGTAAGACGTTGGAGGCGCTCATTGTAACCTCTCCACTAGATTGGCAGCCATTGTCCCAGTTCCCATGGCATGAGGGAGGCGCAAAGAAGAAATAACTTTTACTCCTGAGAAGCTGAGTGTTGGGTTCAATTACTTCTGTTAAAGGAATCTGACCTCCATGGTAGGCCAGGAAATGACTGGACTAGTGTAGAGGAAGCAAAGTCCTGCCACACTGACTGTGTCCCCGGGAAAGCTGCTGGGTTTCTATCCAGTGATGGAGGAAGTGAGATGTGAGGAGAAAAAGACAGAGCCGCTTGGGTCTTCGTCACCTGAACATTTCCTGCAAAAGATATCTTGAGCCTCATTTTAACTATTATAAATATTGTTCTTTAGTGCTCTGCCATTTAGCTCTTTATTAATTATAATTGATTAAGTTATTGTCTATAATTGTGATGGTTCTGAATTTTTGAAACATTTATTTCAAGAAGGATGCATTCTTATGATGGAAGAAACTTACTTTTCACACTTATGTCTTTTTTTTTTTGGTTTTTCGAGACAGGGTTTCTCTGTGTAGTTTTGCGCCTTTCCTGGAGCTCACTTGGTAGCCCAGGCTGGCCTCGAACTCACAGAGATCCGCCTGGCTCTGCCTCCCGAGTGCTGGGATTAAAGGCGTGCACCACCAACGCCAGGCTCACACTTATGTCTTTAGCTTTAAATAAACAGGCAAAAATAAAAATATCTTTCCTGGAAATTGTACTGAATAAGAGAAAAATCAATTGTATTTGAATTAAAATGGGCCCTCCATGGTTTTAAGGACCAGGAGGACCAACAAGGCTGCATCGGACAGGCAGCACAGTCCAAATGAATGAATGGCTTGGTGGATCTGAGCCCTTGGGTGACAGAGGAGCCGTCACAGGCGTGGTCAGTGCATAGTTAGTAGCTTATCCTGCAAAGCACTCAAGGCTAAGCAGTCTCTGCCTCTGCTGATCTGAAATGTGTAAATTCTACAGAAAAAGACTTGGTCTCTAAGCAGCCTGGAGCAGCGTAGCTAAGAAGGTGCAATGGAAAGAAAGGCACCTGCCCCTTCCACTCCTTTAAATTTTGCTTCAACTTGAAAATAGGGGAAGGGTTTGTAAATAAACACAGGCAAGTGCAGTAGGTTATGTCCAGGCGACTCTCAGAGGGATGGTACCCTTGCCATGGTGCTCAGCAGCATCTTTGGGGGGTAGCTATAGTTTTTTTTTTTTTTTTCAAAGTTTTGTCATTTTTCACAAATTCATGCTTGGAAAGTTGTTCAAAAAATTTCCTGAGAAAAAAGCTTGCATTGTTGAACTTCCAAACAAAACAAGTAAATTGGGTATGGCAGCTCATGGATGTAATCCCAGCAATCAGGAGGCGGAAGGGTGAGAAACTCATCCTCCACTGAGCAGCAAATTTTCAGCTATCCTGGGATACATGAAGCCTTATCAGAAATAAAAAAAACTGTAGCTTGCCCCACACCCACACACAGACAAGGGAGAACTAAGTACACTCAATTCTTTCTTGGTGTTGTTTCTTCGTTTTGGGGTTGTAATTTAATTACATTTTTCCTTTCCCCTTCCTGCCACCAAACCCTCCCATATGTCCCTTCCCACTCTCCTTTGAATTTGTGGCCTCTATTTTCACTGTTTCCACATGCATATATGCATGTGTATAATATATATACATATAGTCCAAAATATAACCTGCTCAGTCTGTATACTGTTACTTGTATGTATGTTTTGGGGTCCTGGACAACCAATTGGTGTGCTTCTCCCTGGGGAGGAACACCTCTCCCATCCCCAGCTTTCCTCAATTGCCTGTAGTTCTTTGCATAGGGCCGAGATCTCTTGGGATTTTTCCTCATCTACTTTGGCTTGTCTGTTGGTGTTGACTTTGTTTGGCTCATGTTTGTGTGGTCATGCTGGTGAGATATTATGGCTATAGCTTCCAATATTACAAGGAGACAAAAATCTCACAGCAAACTCACTGAACTTTTAGCTCTTATAACCTTTTAACTACCCTCTTCAGCAATGTTCCCTGAACCTTAGGTGTGGAGGGTGTTTTCTAGATGTATCCATTGGGGCTGGACTCCACAACTCTGCATTTTGATTGGTTGTGGTTTTCATCAGTGGTCTCCAAGGAACAGTTGCCTTAATGAGGGGTGAAGATTTATATGTGGTAGAAGGACAATAGATTACTGCTGAAGATTATACTGGATTTGTAAAGTAGTGGTTGTAGATTCTGCTCCAATCAGCACTTCACTAGTACCGAGTAGTTAGCTAGGTTTCCAGTACTAGGTATGTTTTCCCTCTTGCTGAGTGGATCTTAAGTCCAATTAGAGAGCTGTGGGTTACAGCCAATGCATGTGTACCACTGCTGCACCTGTAAGGTTTTTGTGCTGTGCTGGTCATTGATGTGGTTTTTAGGCATCATAGTTGGGTAGGACTGTTGGTTGCTGAAAGCTAGTCCTCAGGGATGGGACATTCAGGTCAGTTCCAGCTCGGGGGCCTCAGGGCCCTGTTTCTGAAGTGCATGATATCTTCAGCAATAGGGACTTACCCTCCACGGTTATCGGGGTTGGGGGAGATAACTGAGGGCAACAGCAATAAGCTGTATGTTTTGAGAAACTCTTAGCCCCAGCCAACATCTAAAGAGGGCTTCTCATATCTGGTATTGCTGTTTTTGTTAGGTGGCCTTTAGTCTACTGGGAGAGATCACCATAAGCCAAAATGTAAAAGTTCTTTAAAACTGTATATGTATATTTTTACACTGGATTACATTCATTATAGGGGGTTTTGTAGGTAAGAAGTTAATGTAATTCCTTGTGAATTTTCTTAGCCATTCATATTTTTCTGCTGTATTTACCTCCCACCCTCTTCCCTGAGGAGACCCCTTTTCCAATTTTCCCTATCAGATCGCTTGTATCTTGTTTTTCCCCTTTATCCTCTTCCCATAGTCTTCTGCATTTACCTCCCTTCCTGTTCCTAAACTGCCCCCTGTTCCCATTTCCATAGTCTGATTATTTGTACTCTGCTATTCTCTTTTTATTCTTGTTTCTCAGTCCCCATCCTAGTAATGGTCCTGTTTTATCATCCTGATATTGGTAGTCGAATAATATTCCATACTGCATATGTACCACATTTTCATTATCCATTCATCAGCTGAAAGACATTTAGGTTGTTTCCATTTCATAGCTATTGTGAACAGAGCAGCAATAAACATGTCAAGTATCTGTGGAGTAAGATATTGATTCCTTTGGCCATATGCCAAAGAGTGATATGGCTGTGGTGGATTTATTTTCTAGCTTTTTGAGACTTCTCCACATTGATTTTCATCATGGTTGTACCAGTTTGCAACCCCACCAACAGAGAATAAGGGTTCCCTTCCCCCCATACTCCCTCCAGCATTTGTTGTCAATTGTTTTCTTAATTTTTGCCATTCTGACTTGAATATGATGGAATCTCAGTTGTTCTGATTTGCATTTCTGTAATTACTGAGGACAATGAACATTTTTTGGAGATATTTCTTAGACAGTTCTTTTGAGAACTCTCTATTCAGATTCCAGTCCCACCTCACTCCTCCCTTTTTAATCGGTTATTTGTTTTGTTTTGTTTTGTTTTAGACTCTCTGTTTTTTGTTATTTGTATATTCTGAATATTGATCTTCTATCAGATGTATAGTTAGAAAAGATTGTTTCCCATTCTGTGGGCTTTCTCTTACCTGATTGATGGTTTCTTCAGCTGTACAGAAGTGTTTTAGTTTCATGAAGCCCCACTTATCAATTGTTGGCTTTAATTCTTGGGTAAATTGAGTCCTATTTAGGAAACCCTTTCCTGCACTTATGCTATATGGGGCACTGCCTATGAAATACAGGAGACCCTGTCTGAAAAACAGAAGCAGTAGGTTGCCCTACATTCACACACATTCTGATATCAATAAGTGTATTCAATGGGTTTTTTAAAAAGAGCACATGAAGTTGGAGGGAATAATGGGGGGGGGTGAAATAGGGAGAAATTTCAGGGGAAAAAAAGGGTCTGGATTTGACCAAAACACAGTATATACATGTATGAAATTCTCAGATAATAAAAAAGCACCGTAGTATGTTAAAATTAGAAAAAGATTGTTCAGATTCAATGGGAAATGTATGCCCTCTTTGAATATTCCTTGTAGAATAAAATATGAAGCATGTAAATAGTATCAAAACCAATTCATTGATTGATCATAAAAAGAAACATAACATGTCTAATGTAGACAAATTAAATTTTGCCTAAATATGGGTTAATATTGGAAAACGAATTTTTGATTAGAATATCTGCTGCTTGTTTAAAGACATGAAATAATACTTTTAAATAATGACAAATATGAAGATATAATTAGTCTGAGAGGATCCAGCTTATGAAAGCCGAAGAAGGGATTTCAAGCCTGGCATCCATGTCGGCCCTCATCAGAAACAGACGGTTTTCATCATTCAGTCTGAGCTCAGCCATCATTTTTGGAAGCGGGAACTGAATTGTCATTTGGAACTGAGGGACACAGCCTTCGTTTCTTCAGAGCTGTGTGTAGAACCCAGACCTTGCGCTCTCAACTTCAGTTCTTTGTGTTTATTTCTGTCACTCTGGGAATGGGCACCTGAGTATTGATTTGCAAGGAAGTTTCCAGGTAGCTCCGGTAATGGCACCGAGTACAGTTGACGGACTTTTTAATGATGACAATTCAAAACACATAGAGCTCTTCATTGTTAAAATATAGTGCTGGGCGGTGGTGGCACACGCCTTTAATCCCAGCACTCGGGAGGCAGAGGCAGTTGGATCTCTATGAGTTCGAGGCCAGCCTGGTCTACAAACCAAGTTCCAGAAAAGGCTCAAAGCTACACAGAGAAACCCTGTCTCGAAAAACCAGAAAGGAAAAAAAAAAAACAAAAACAAAAACTGTAGCGCGGGTTAGAATATTTGGGTTACACAGTAAAACCTTGTCTTAGAGAAACAGAATCCAAACAAACAAACTGAGGGGAGATTGCAGCAGAGCGATGGATTGCCTACCTAGCACGAAAGGATGCCTGGATCAATCCCCAGGCTCATAAACAAACAAACACTGGCTCAGCCTGGTCTTTACCAACTTCCCTTGTAAGTGGATGGGAATTTATCTGGAGCAATTGGTATTATTAGCAAGAGGCCTTGTGGATGGAGGTGGGTCTGGCTTACCTGGCATGAATATGAAAACTACCCACAACAGGTTTCACCTGAGGCACACTTCCATAAAGAAGACCCATCTTTAGTTCCATGTTTTTCTAACCTTCAGCTCAATATTCTGCACTCATCAATAACTGCATATATGACAACATTTGTGCCTCTTAATACACACTTTTGCTACTGGCTTTTTAGTGAGCTTTGATGCATCAAATACGGTTTAAGTCTTACACATGTAGAGCTTTCAGTTTGCCAGGAAACACTAATGAAATCATCTGGTAGTCAGGAGAGCTGAAGGCTGTTTTCAAGCACACCATTGTGCTTCACTAGTGGGCTCCTCCTTTGGAGAAAGGCAAGCATTATATCTGCTTCACAGATGGAGCTTAGTGTAAAGGGCAGCTAGCTTGCTGAATGTAAGAGACAAGGTGAGATCCCTTATATTTGATTTTAAGTCCTTCCAATTAAAATGCTGAAAAATCTGAATTTGTGATTTGAGGATCTCTAATTAAAATTGTTCAATATAAATCTACAATTCAAGAGTATCTCCCAGGAGAGAGCAAAATAAAGATTAGGAATAAAGGGATACTTACCTTGCTACAGATGAGGGATCATACCACACACAAGACCCCCTTCCTAGGGTAGAAGTCGGTCACTGATGTGTTTTCACCAAGCCCATGTGCACAACAGCAGGATTTCACTAATCCCAGCTTCACCAGCTTTCATGACTCATAGCATTGGAACGAGTTTTCGATACTGTCTACCGATAGTAGTTTCTAGTAGCTTGGGTGAGAGGCTCCGGGTTTCCTGATTCCTGATCCCTGGTTCCTGGGCTTGGGGACATTTGGAATGGCAGCTCCCCCAAGTGTCAGTTGTGCCGGTGAAAGAAGTGCAGGGGCCCTGATGTGACTGAGCTGTGGAGAATCTGTGGCAGCGAAACTTGACTGCTATAAAGCAAATAGATTTCTTAGAAGGAAACAGGTGATAAAAGTCCCCTGATTTAACACCTTTCTCAGAAACATGAAATGGAAAAAATACCTCAAACCAGAGCTCTTTGGTTATTTCTTTTGATTTATCCAAATGATGTGCAGTCAAAGGTCTCTCATTCTTAATGTCCCTTGAGCCATTACTGTAAATGAGACCGGTGTCTACATTTCCTTCCCTCCAATTTCTTCCACACTACAAGCAACTTTGGTGCTAGTTAAGTATGAGAATCCTGTTGGCTAGAGACAGTAAAGGAATTAAAGTGTAGAAGATACACTCTTTAATGCTGTTGTTGACTGACATTGTTATATTATTAAAACCCCTAGCCGAGTAGGGTGGTGTCCACCTGCAATCCTAGTACTCCGGAGACTAAGGCAAAGAGGCCAACAGTTCTGGGGCAGTGTGCACTACACTGAGATACACAGGGAGACACTGTTTACAAACAAGCAAAGATGAGTTCCTGCCTGTGCTCTCACTGAAATTATCTGATATTCTGAAATACTGTACTGGTGCCTTAGTTTTATGCTTGTAAATTTCAATAAGTTTCATAGTTAACTGATATGTTTTATTTTTCTAAGCAAGTGTACTCCATTTTCATATATGTGTGTGTGTGTGTGTGCATGTGTGTGTGTATGTTCACACACTACTGTGGGTGACTTTAGGTAGAAGGCTTCTTGAACACACAAACATCTTATTTTAGGTATAAAAAGTGATTTAAGCTAAACATAATATTTAAGGCATTATTAGGAAAATGTTTTCTAAATTCTGTACTAGATGTGGTATAGTTCTCTATATAACCATCCGTGGCCATACTTGGTATTCAGTTCATTCAGTCCCTGTTTCTGAGACACTTAGGTATCCTAAGCACTGGACTGTGTGCTGGGCATTCATTTGTTACAGAACAAACCAGCTGATAGAATGTACACTCTGTTGCAGAAGAATGAACAGATTCTAGATTGAACAGCCAGAGGCTCCAAAAACAGTAAAATGACAGTAAGAGCTGCCAAGAGGACTGAGAAGGTTGTAAAATTGCACATTAAAGGAGTTACAGAGACCTGGGAGTGATCGGGTTTTTGTGGGAAGAATGAATCCAGAGGGAATAGGAGCCCAGTGGGCAAGTGGAAGGGAGCACTGCCCCTTGGAGGGACGTGTCACCATGGTAACTGGGGAGAACACCGGAGAGAGATTCCAGTGACCCATTTGAGGGATTCAGAACCTTCCGGCTGTGTTAACAACTTCTGTCTCTGTGATGGAAGACCACAAAGACCTGTCTGCTATGTGTGTAGGAAAAGGGCGGATGACAAGCTCGAATGTGTTTTGAGAAGATGGCTATATCTTAAGACAGGGAATGGGCAGAGTGCTCCGGATGTCGCCGTAGTGGCCAGTGTGGATGGCATTGTCAGTGGCTTGTACACACAGGAGAGACACTGTTTCTTATCCGTCAGCCTGACAAAGTATTAAATGCAAATGAAAGGCCGACATATGAGATGGCAGTTTTCAGGTGAGGCAAGTCTCCCATTCTGCTTTGAAGGCAGCAAACACGGAGACTGGCAGCATCAGCACTGTGAAGTGAGGGTCCTCACCACAGTCCCGGGTTCCAACCGTCAGTTCTTGGACATGACCATTACAGCGTTTTAGACTTCCAGCGACCTTAGAGATCATACAGTTAGGCTGTGATTCTCCTGAAGACTGACACCCAGAGAGTCAGAGGCTTAAGAGCTTACATTTAATTCATGTCAGGCCAAAAATGCATATGGAGAAACAAAACAAAATATATCATTTCTAATCTACTGTGTATTTTTCCCCTTCACGTCACTTTTTATTTTATTTTATTTTGATGATAATAGCAGGGTTTTGTGTTACTTATTGTCATCAACACATTGGCATCAAATAGTTTATGCTTTGAAATTTGCAAAAAGTCACCCACAGCAGTTACTAGAAAAAATAAGAGGTAACTAAAAATTAAGAATGCTGTGCCTTCTTCTGATGGGTTTTTTTCCAAATGAATTTAATGAATTGAGAGGAGAGATTCATTTGCTCATTCACCACACCACATGAGCACCTGTTGATGTTAAGCTTCCTGACTCTGCAGGTGTCTGCCCACTCTGGGCTGAATTTGCCCTACTTCCCCAGTTTCCACCCAACCAACTCTCAACATCGACTCACCACACTCACTGTTTCCTCTCTACTGAATAGGAATGACATGAAGGGCAGGCCAAACACTTATGGTTGAGATGGTTCACTCGTGTGTGTGTGTGTGTGTGTGTGTGTGTGTGTGTATGTACTGTGTGTTTGTATGTGTGTGTACTGTGTATGTACTATGTGTATGTGTATGTACTATGTGTGTGTGTACTAGGTGTGTGTGTGTACTATGTGTGTACTGCATGTCCATGCATATGTGAAGGCTGGAGGAGGCAATGATGTCAGGTGTTCTTGTCTATCACTCTCCACAGTATTCCTTTAAGACAGAGTCTCTCACTGATCCTGGAGCTCAGATGGCAGCCATCAGGTCCCGGTATTCCTATCTCTGCTACCTGGGGCACTGGGGTTATAGATAGGCTTACTAGCCATTTCTGGCTTTGGATGTGCTTGCTAGGGATCAGAACTCAGGTCTTCATCCTTGAATGACACTTTTGTGTATCTTCCCAAGCTACTTGTGAATTTATGACTTTTGTAATTAACACAACTTAAGTGAAATGTGTATGTACTATGCTGTGTGTACTATGTTTAATATTCTCAGTAAGATTATTGTGTATGTGCAACCTAACTCATATACCTGGGAAATTTCCAATATAAGTAGTCTTAAGAATGTGATTGGAAAATATTACAAAAATACAAAAGCACTATGTGTTCAGAAAGCATTGTTGCTTTCCTATGAAGAAGCTAAAATTAGAATCCACAGGACTGTAGTTTGTTGTTTTTGCTCTTTTGGCTCTTTGGGGGCCTGCCACCAGCTCCCACATAAATCACACACACGGAGGCTTATTCTTAATTTATAGGAATTCATAATTTATAATTATAATGTTATAATTTATAATAATTTTATAATAATAATTATAATAATATAATTCATAATTTATAATTATAACGTTATAATTATAAATTAATTAATTTATTACTTATAGCGCCCAGCCTTACCTTGGCTTGGTTCTTGTCACCTTTTCTTAACTTAAATTATCCCATCTATCTTTTACCTCTGGGCTTTTTCCTTTTCTTATTTCTGTAATCTTACTTTCACTCTTACTCCATGGCTGGCTGTGTAGCTGGGTGGCTGGCTCTTCATGTCCTCCTCCTTCTCTGGCTCCTTCTTCTCCCAGATTTCTCCTATATATTTTCTCTGCCTGCCAGCACTGCCTATTTCTCTCTCCTGCCTCAATATTGGACGTTCAGTTCTTTATTAGACCATTCGGTGTTTTAGACAGCTACAGTAACACGGTTTCACAGAGTTAAACAAAGGCAATATAAACAAAAGTAACACACCTTAAAGTAATATTCCCCAACACAGGACTGATCAGAAGTTCTGGTTGGCAATGCACATAGATCCCTGCTAGGAAAAAAAGGCATATATTTAACTATTTAATACACTAAATTAATACTGGCACATTACTCTCCTAGTTTTAGCAATGTTTTATTAACTTTCTACTGGTGGGTCTCCTTTGGGGTCTGTTAGAAAGTTTGATACATATTCTTTATTTTTTATTTTCTGTGTATTAGTGTTTTGCCCATGTGTGTGTGTATATATATATATATATATATATATATATATATATATATATATATGTGCCATGAATTGCTGGTTGTCTTCCAGAGGCCATAATTGAGCAACAGATGCCTTGGAACTGGAGTTACATATGATTATGAGCTACTGTGTGGATGCTGGGAATCTAATCTGGGTCCTCTGAGAGCAGCCAGTGCTCTCAACTCCTTAGCCAGTCCCTGTTACATATTCTTAAATGCTAAAATGCCACAAAAATTCAGTAACTGTCCTTATATATAAAAGTAAATGAAGGCATGTGTCTCCATTTTCAAGACAATATCTTTCAGACTTTTTAGTAGTTTTATATACAAATGAGTATAACAATTTTGATGATGGCTCAGTGCTTACTAAGAATGCATCCTAAAAAATGTCCTGAACCTGGTTAACATTTAATTTTGAATTTGGTAAAGGCAGATCCTGAAATGAAACAGGCTTGCTAAGCAAGTATAATGAGCTACAAATGCAACGCCCCAGAGAGAAACACATGTTGTAGAGATAGAATGGCTTGTCAGCTTCAAGTACCTCCTGTCTTAAGTGAAGGTGTCATGCCTTTTATGATATTTATATTCTGACACATTCCGACAATATAGCACAGGCTTGATCGACACAGCATATTTCCAACAGTGCGTCTATCCTCCACATTTGAATTATTTTGGAACTGGATTGTGCAAACTTCTGCTTAAACAATCAAACAACTTATGATCTTCACTGGTGTACTGAACTCCATCCAAGAATCCGAGGCAAGGTTTGGTTAAGTTAAACACAAAGCACCATCTGCTTCTTCAGCAATATGGAGATTACTTTTTGAAGAGGAGGAAGTGAGTGGGGTGAGGAAGAGAGGGAAGACATTAACCCAGGGATGGGAAGGAAGGAACATATCTGCTTTTAGCTTGAGAGGATGTCGTCAACCACTTGGGCATCTTTCCTCCTGCGGTCTTTAGTGCTAAATCTTTTGGTTCTAAAAATTATGTCTGACTTATAATCTGTTTCAATATGGGAACTAAATTTTGAAGCAACTCTAAATAAAATTCTCATCTTTCTGTTTTGCTATTGCATCGATGTAAAAAATAAAAATATGCAAAAATAAAACAATGTAAATAATCTGCTAAAAATCTGAGCAAACCACGGTTGGTGACAATGACGTGTAACCCTCTACTCTTAACTGACAATAGCATTTGTCTTTCATTTCACCATATGCAGTTAGCATGTGATCGTTTTTTTCTATTGTCTGGGTGGGAAGTCCTCACTGTGACCCATACAGGGATATGAAAACAAGAAATCCCCGATTTGAGACCTCTCAGGCTTGTCATCCTATTTTTCTCAACAAGATGATGAGTTCTCTGAGACAGTCTCCTATAGCCTTAGCTGAAAAATCATTAGTCAAAAGGAACCTTAGAAATAACAAGTTATATCTACTTCCACACATTAAGCTGTGTCAGTATGATCATGAGTCAAGATGCTGAACTGACCTACTTCCTCAGAAGGGACCAAAACAGCATGATTGCTGCCCTGACCTCATCCTTGCATATTACATCGACTCGGGAATATTGTACTGTGTTCCAATTTTTAAAATGATATAGAACCAGTTACCTGCCAGGGAGGCACTCCAGCTAGTGGCAGTCCTGTGAGGGGGTACACTTATCACCCCCACTTACAGAAGAGGAAACGGAGGGGTGTGAGAAAATTACACTCTTCCCAGCAACCTGCTCACCATTACTCTGCTGCTTTTGGTCTGTAGCTTAAAAAGTATATAACTGGGGTTGGGGTGGGTGGGTGGAAGCAGCTCTGAGATTTTCATCCTATGATCTTTTGGAAAGCAACTAGTATTGTTCACTTGGCTTTCTTCACCCCATTCATCGAACTTTAACCGAACTTTCCTAAATATTTTCAAAAGAATATACCATAAATTTTAGGGGAGATTTTAGAAAAGGCTAATAAATTAACATAACCTTGTTGGAGAGAAATTAGATGTATCATGGCAAGACCTTTGTTACATCACATTATTGATAAAAGACGTGAATGATTCTGGGGCAAATGCGACTTCATCAATGATCCTGCAGGGCAGGGGATGGATGTAACAGACACAAGAAAACATGAAGACCAAAAAACCAGTAGCTAGGCTTGCAAAATGGTTCAGTCAGGAAATTGCCTGCCAGGTGAGCTTGAAGACCTGATTCAGGTTCCCAGAACCCACTTAAAAAGATGGCTGCGGTGGTGCCTATCTGTAATGTTAGTGTGAGGAAGGCAAAGGCAGGCAGATCCTTGGAGGCCTCTGCCTAGCCAGTCTAGCCAATCAGTGAGCACAGATTCAATGAAAGACCCGGTCTCCAAAGATAAGGTGTGGAGCACTGGAGGAACATACCCAACAACAACCTCTGACCCTCACATGCACAGACAGGCATGTGTCCCCACGTGAACACATGCATACACATTACACACACACACACACACACACACACACACACACACACACACACACACACAAATAAATAGATTTTAAAAATAAAAACCATTGTACAATCATTGAGTGTACAGTGAGCAGTATGGTCTAAGCACAGTGTGGTCACTAATGTGTTGGTTTTGTAACTCACTAGTTAACAAAGCAGAAACTTGACTAGTTGCATTTTTCAGTACTTCAAGATTAAATATTAGGGAAGTCCAGCTTGAATGCACAAAGAGATTTAAGAGATTTGGTATGCAATCCTGCCTTTGTTTTTGCAGTTTATTTAGCATTCACAAGCAATTTTTAATTGCCATACAAGGTAACAACAGTTTTCTTTATGGCATTTTCATGCATAATTTTTTGCTTGACACTTCTGTACCTCTAATACAATTGCTCTTGCAAAAAATCATCATCTTTGAGGTGGTGGGATGACCACCTTGCCTGCTACCCAGGCCCATAACCTGGAATATGAGTTAGCTCATCCCAACATGTACCCCATCTATGAACTGCTGGAGCATGTGAAGGGGACAAATCTACAGATCCAAAAAAGCAGGATCTCCATGACACAGGACAACAACAGGATATCCAAGAGGAGCCCCAGTGAGAGCCCGTTATCAGTGGGTGGCACAGCAGAAACCAGAGGCCTCAAGCCAGACCAATGACTTGTGGCAATGAACACTTGCAAGTAAAGATGAATGGGCTAAAGGGTAAACTGTGTGACTCGATGGCCACACTACAGCTTCCTCGACAAGATTCTTCTCTCACCCTTTTGTTTGTTTTTTGTTTTGTTTCTGTTTCTTTGTTTTGTTTTGGGACGAAGGTTGCAAGGGCAGAGGGCAGAAGTGAAGCGACAGGGAGGTAAGTGGGATCAGAATGCATGATGTGAAATCCACAAAGAATCAATAAAAGTTAAAAAAAATCATCATTTTCTGTGTCCAGCTTGGTTATTTCATTCAAGATCTGTTTTAAGTATTTAAAACGTTTAATGAGGTAAAAATGTCTTGAATTACATTGTATAATAAGTGAAGGAGCTATAATCAAAGGTAGTTGCAGTGTGTTCCTAGTGCCAGATGGGCCTCTGACTCAGAAACTCTTGGCTGGTGTTTTCTCTGCCTGTCTGCTAGTCTTCATACCACCCAAGAGAAATCCAGTAAGTTCGTGATCACCCAGTGAAGGGATCAAGTCAAGTCCTGAGTAAATCTGTATTGTTCATGACCATGTCAAAGATCCCAAGGTCTCAAACCCATGGGAGTGGCAGAGCCTTCTCTTTGTAAAGCTCAGAGAGATGGCAAGGCCCTCCTCTATTCCAAGTGGGAATGCTGAGTGTGTGCAGAAGATGTCAGTGGTAGATTTCTCCCAGCTTTCTGTCCAGATGTCTACATCCTGAAGACTGCTCTCCTACAGAGATTTCTCCTACCAAGATTAGATAAATCTGCCTTCTTGTTTACCTGTATATACCAACCCCGCTGCCCTGTTTATCTGTATGCGACAACCCTGCCTTCCTGTTCACTTAATAAAACAAACACTCTGAGCTCCCGGGTACTGCAGCTTCTCCATCAAAGAGCACCATCCACCAGATTCCAGCTTTTCTGTTTTGGGTGCCTATACTTTCATTCCCTCACAACTTCTTGTCAGCATTCTGGGCTGCCGGCCATGCAAGGACTAGACAATCCAGCTAGATGGATTCTGTGCTTTGTTTGCTCTGTGAAGATTTCTTGAGGAGAGTGTTTCAGTACAACTGTTTGTTTTGGGCCTCAAGGTTACCTTAACCTGGGATTTAGTAGAGATGAAGTCTGCAGGTTTCCTTTCCACGTGCCATTTTTCAAGATTTCCCATAATCCAAATAATGTGACGTAATGCTCAAGACATCTTTTTTTGAGGATGCATTGATAACGTAAAAATTAGTGTTAAAACTAATTTTTTAATTATTTAAACTTAAAATAAAATATCACCCATACAATGTGCAACTCTAGAAGTATAAAAAATGAAGAGCTAGGTGCCTGGTCCTCAAAGAGCAGTTGACTGACTGGCTAGGTTGTTTGCCTCTCTGGGCTTCTGTCGCCTCCTTTGGCAACTGGGGGTGGTAGAGTTCTTGATGCCTTGGTTAAACTAATAGCATCTTTAAAGGCTTTGTTACAAGCTTATTTATTAAGTCATTTTTAAAAACTCATCTTCTAAAACTGCTACAGTAGGCCTCTTGCCCCTCCTTGTCAGGTACCTCTGGCTTTGCTCCTCAGTGACTGTGACGAATTTTGCAACATCTCTGGGGCATCATACAGAGAAGAGAGGCAGTTGCAAAACTCTGCATAACTAGGAGAAAAGAAAAAAAAGCCACACTAGTTGGTGGTCCAGTTCCTACCGCAGTCCCCAGAGGCATCTGCTTTCATCTAGTAACTGGCTGCCATGGTGGTAACAGATGACTTTGAAACAGCTGTCGTAAGCTCAAAACAAAAGGCCACCCCTCCCACACTGTGTCTAGGTAGCTCGCCAATAACTGAAGTGAGTCCTTCTCAGAGATCTGGGAAAATCAGACTTTGGGGGCTTGTTGTTATAATTCAGCAGAAACTCAAAAAATGCAGACAAAGCTACCCTCGTGTCTCTCACAGCCCCAACTCCCTACATTTTCTAAAGGGATCATGGAAAGAACTAGTTTCCAGAGGCATTTTAAACGTGTTAATTGCCTGCAGAAATTGGCTTTCAAAATGTACAAGAGTCTTCCAGTTCTCCAAATTCAAGTGTCTGCTACATACCATCCGAGGCACCATGCTGCCTGTGCAACTTTTGACACAGTTTGGGTTACTAAGTTGCAATTAATATTTAATAGAAAAAAATGAGGACGAAAAATTGTGTCTTTTAGTGGTAACATCACTAATTCTTCTAAAAGTCTAATTTATTCTAAATTTCTAAATTTATTATAAATCACTAATTTATTCTAAAAGTCATGGAAATAATTACTAACTCCCATTGAGCAAAATCGGGAGTAAATGGTATTCTAGGAAAAAAGGCTTTGGTGGTACCGGGTGGTTAGGCACTCCTGGACAGCTTGTCCCTACAGTGTGGCAAATCGAATTGCAAACATGTCACTCTGTCAGTTTCAACAGTTTATGCCTTGCATGTTGGAATGCCCAGCCTTCTGCTCTTTGTTACTGGACAATTTCTCTGTCATCAGAATCTTCCTTAGCTGAAAGGTTGAGTCTTTGCTTACACTCAGTGCTTTACCCTTTCGCTGAAGCAGGCAGAGGCACGCTTGTGGTCTATCTTCTCATGACTAACAGCACTGAAAATAAGACATGAGAATAAAATCACAGCTTTTGATGGAAAATGCATTTAACACTTAACAGGTGGCTTTCTCTCTGAGACTCATAGACTTTTCTTCCCACGAGACACATCTGAACTTTGTATCCTTTGCATTTATATATTTTGTCTTTTAGATTCCACGTCGACACCTCACAAATGAGAAACATAACGAGACACTGGTAACCATCACCCACCAATGTGAAGATTATGAAAGGTAACAGCAGCATTTGACTTAGCGCTTACATGCTCTGGTGGAAATATTCTGCTTTCAGCATTTCTGTTTTCAATAATGGTGTGTCTGTTAAGAATGCTGCAGAGTCTGCTGGATGGAAGAGAATGGGGTGGAAAGAGGAAAGAAAGGTGGTGGGTGCAAGCATGAACCATTTAAGATTTTATCTTATTATCTTCTTCTTCTTCATCATTATGAAACAGGGAGAGGGACACAGAAGACGAGAGAGAGAGAGAGAGAGAGAGAGAGAGAGAGAGAGAGAGAGAGAGAGAGAGAGAATGCTGCATGCCATGGCATGTGTGGGAAGGTCAGAGGACAACTTTGAAGAATCAGTTACCTCCTTCCACTGGTGGTCAGGGGTCAAACTATCCATGCAGTGTGCACAGCGAGTGTTTTCATCTGCTGAACCGTCTCACTGGCTCCTGATGTGCATGACCTGAGCCCATTTTCTTTCATTGCTATCCAAGAGGCAAGAATCATGGTGGGCCATGGAAACTGTTTGATTTTTAAAGTATTTGGTGAAGTTCCACAGAGAAGCTTTTGTGCTGGAAATGATTTCTCATTACTTGTCCAAATTTTGCCTAGGGAAGCAACTCTTCCACTAATAAGGTGAAGAAGTATCTGTTCTCCATCGACTGATTTGCTTACTCTTTAGCTCAGGTTCGGGGTGAGAAGTCGGTTGCCTCCCTTCCTCAACTGCACCCTTCATCCAATCAATCTTTAAAGGACTTTTTCCCATCTCCTTCTAGTCACTGACCCAGTGGCTAACTCTCACTTCTCACTCGGCATCTTTTACATGCAGGATGCAGTGCTAGCTGCTTTCAGGAGGCAGAGACACACCCTTGCTACCAGCTGCTTACAAGCAAAAACTGAAAATCTACCTGTATAATGAATCATATTACATGATTAAATATTTTGCCTCATAAAAATGCTATAAAACTGGATGTAGTGGTGCACACCTGTAGTCCTAGCACACAGGAGACAGAAGCAGGGGAATCTTTCCAATGTAGACCAGGCTGGTTCTGGCAAGGTTTCTACACTTAAGGATAGAGATGTATGTAGAAGTATGTGACACACAGTGGTAAGGGGAGTTGAGCATGTCAGGGTCAGGAAACAGGCCATTTGAACTTGTTTATCTTTATGTGAAGTAAAGGGAAGCTCAGATGAGGTCCCGTGGAGAAGCTAAATAGTTAAGGATTTAGTCTATAGACGAATATCTCTTTGTTCCTGGAGACTCCCTTTTATAATACCTTTCTTTTAAACACACGTCTAGACTTGATTTCATCTATTATTGTGGGTGTGTGGAGACCAGAGGACAGTTTTATGAGTCTGTTCTCTCATTTACATCTTCTGTCGATTCTAGGGATTGAACTAGGTTGTCTAGCTTAGCACTAAGCACCTGTACCTGTTGAGGCAGTGGGTCAGGCCTTTAATACCTTAAAAGTGAGAGATATTTAAAAACTTACTAAAACTCAGGTGCTTAAGTTGGTTTTCAACTGGAGACATACTTTCAGATTCTGAGTTTGTGAACAAATTGCTTCCAATATGAAGATCATGGGTGTGGCCAGGGGCTGTTGTTAAAGAGCTTGCACAGGGACCTGATGGCAGGAAAGTCAGCCAACAGTGTTGACAACTGATTCATGTAAAGAGCAGTAGTGTCGATTAACAGCAGTGCTCACACTACCCGACATGTGCACAGACTGAACCATTTGTGCTCTCCTGTCTTCAAGAGACAACACATGCTGATATTTTACCATTAAATATTTACTTTATACATGTTTTAATTACAGCAATTACTGTTATATGATTCAAGCAGATGAGGTAATCCTAAAAGCAAAAGCTTGAAATAAAAATGAAGTTTCCAGCAACCTTAGTCAGTGACTGCCTTCTTTTAGAGAGGTACTCAATAGTCTACATGGACATTTGCTTCTCATCTATTTTTGATGATCCTGGAGTCTTGTATATGTGCTTATAAATAGCATATGTCAATCAGTTATATGAATTATATAGAAATAAAATGTGTAAGACAGTTGTATGCTCTGAATTTTTTGTTAATAAGCTTTTTTATTTTAAAAATATATTACAATATTGATTTCTCCCATTCCTCTAAACTATTTGAATTCAGTGTCTTTTGTAAGTATATTAACTTCAATTACAGAAAATTTAGTATTTTGGTATGGACTATTTATCATTCTATAACAGTGATGTGTGTGTCTTGCCTCCTTGGTAAGACTTTATCTACCTCAAGGGAAAGAGTCCCCATACAACAACCAAGCTACAGTAAGTTTTAATGAAATATAGTAAGATGTGCAGCAGTCTGAGGATTAGTCATATTACAACCTCTGACCTTAACAAAGAAAGACTAAGTGGAGTAAGAACAGGGGAGGGGCACACCTGTCCCGGCACTTGGGAGATAGAGGCAGAAGGTCCAGGAGTTAAAGGACAATGTACCAAGTTTGAGATCAGCAGAGGCAAGATGAGACCTTGTTTCAAAAAAGACAAACAAAATGAAAGAATGAACAGGGTAAGAGAGATGGAAGTGGGAAAATGGAGATACCCAGCGTTTGAACAAAGAGGTGGAAGATATTCCTGCCCTATCCCTTCTTTGTGTAATCTTCAGAGCCTCAGCCTATGACCTTAAGAATAAAATGAATCCAAGTTCTCAGACCGCTCCTTTTTATGTGGCATTAAATTGACTTGCTATAGCCATCCTCCAAGCTACGGTTAAGGTGCTACCCAGAGTATTAATGCTTAGCCTGTTTACCCTGCCTGAAAGCCACATGGATGCCAACAGTTTGCATCATTTCCATACAGTGTTGAAAATCCTTTCTTTCTGAGAAAAAGAGAGTTTTGGATTATTTCTAAAATGTGCAGGTAACTGGCAGGTTAACCTGTGTGGTGTGTGTGGCTAGAGGTTCAGAAAGAGGGGAGGGGGGTGAGGCACACGCTGCAGTTGTATCTCTGTCCTGGCGGAACTGGAAGCTGGAAGGACGCGGTGAAGTGAGAGCAGATAGGGTAGAAAGTAGCCGAGGGAGTTACTGGATTAGCCATCTCTCACCGCTTCTGGATTAAGTCCTTTTGAATAGAAACATTTCCAGTCTACAAGAGCAAAACTCAATGCCCTTGAAGTTTTAGGGTTCATATATCAAGCTACCTTTTAAAGGAAAAGCAAGGATGAGGTAGAAGCAGCCTTGATATTCTCTCTCTCTCTCTCTCTCTCTCTCTCTCTCTCTTGTTTTCTGTGTTTTGTTTTCAAGACAGGGTTTCTCTGTGTAACAGCCCTGGCTGTCCTGGAGTTCACTTTGTAGACCAGGCTGGCCTTGTACTCACAGAGATCCACCTGTCTCTGCTTCCCGAGTGCTGGGATTAAAGGCGTGCACCACCATGCCCAGTTCACATGATCCACAGTATTTTTTAAGAGGCCTCACACAGAATGCCAGGATCCTGCAGTTGGGGCTTCGTTTTAATTTTTGTAAAGCAGACGTTTCTTTGATTTTTGCTATGACATTTATTTTCAATATTTTAAACGGATTGTGCATTCCGAAAATTACAGTTACAGCCTGTAGCAAGGAAACTATAATGATTCATCTTAGTCTAAAGCAGAGCTCATCTCAGAAGAAGGAGGTGAATGTCAGTTCTTGTGAATTGCCTGGCATTGAACTCATGTGCCTTATAGCAGTCTTTGGTCCCATATTATACACAATCTAATACCAGCTATTCATGGAGCAAACCCTGTCTTCTGGTAACAATACACTGGTTTTCCAAAACCCTTAATGGAGCTCTTCTTTCTGCACATCCAAAGCATTCAAGTATCTTTTTTGTAAAACATTGGTGTACTTTAAGAAAATTAAACAATAGGGTGGTTTTTTTTTCTCCACGTGAATAGCATACTCCCTTCCAGATGCAGTGTTTAGCAGCCAAACAGCTGCTATCTATTAAAAAAAAAAGTCTCTTAAAGCTCCATTTATTTGCTCATAAAGGGAAGAGAAGTGTAAGTACGTTTATGGGGTGACAGGCAGATGTTTGGGTTGGAGCAGGACAATGGTGGTGGTAATCAAAAACTAAAATGATCTCTTTTATGGCATTGTAAGCGAATATTTTGGCCACTTTGTTTTTAACTCTCTCCTTTCTTGGTTAAAGATTTAACTACTATGGACAGGCAGAGTAAAGGGGCTTCTAGATAGGTATTTCCTCTACTGCAGAAAAGTGAATTCTGTTTTATGTAAAGGAAAAAAAATCTCTTTTGAAGAGCTGAGTAAATACTTTCACGATACAAAGAACATGATTGATCGTAATTGTTTTACAAATCGCACTAATTTTATTTGCTATAGAAATGTGTCCGTTTTTCAGAAATTATATTTTTTTTTCCAAAACAGTAAACAAACATCAATCCCACTGGATTTCTGACATCAGTTTAATAAGTTCTTTTTCTTTCCAAACTAAGAAATACATGTGTCAACCATGTGCTTATGTGCAACATAACACATGAAATTCATCTTTAGTTGGTGGAGAGATTCACAGACATGGGGCCTGGGGAGCCATGTGTTTTTAGGAGGATTCTGTAAAGCTCACTGTAGAGATGTTTTCTGTGCAGTTCATCCGTTTCTGAGGCCTCACTTGTATGGAAAACCCAAGCAGCTATCAGTGATGTATCTTTGTACAGATTTTAATAATTCGTGCTTGCTCAAATTTTGGACCCAGTGCGGCAATCACTTGTAAAACGATTACCGTCATCCAGGAAGCATTTGGGGGATGTTATTGGAAAATATAGAGCTTTCCCAATAATCAACTCACTATGAACCTAGAAAGGAGCCTCACTGCCTCTTCTAAGTACAGAATTTTGTGTCTGGAGACTGGAGACTACACAGTTTCTCAGTGGAATAGTTTTGATGAAACCGTGAAACCTTGGCACTGGTGTGGAGGTTTGCACTAGTTTCTGGCAGCCATGCACAACAAACACTAGCCAGGGAATGAGTTATAGCCCCCCCCTTCCTCTCCCCTCTCTTCTTTCAGCAACTCTGAGTCATTCTCTTTTTGTGTAAGGTTTCAGAATTTATGCTGAATTGTCTCCTCCAACCTGATAAATACACAGACCCTCTAGGGCGATAACGCTCCCTCTCTGTGGCTTGAATCCGAGGCAGTTTGAAACCAATCAGCACAAAGAAAGACACTGTAGTAGCAAAATTCCAATTTTCAGGGTGTGTTGGAAACAGGAAATTCGGAACGCACCCATTTTCTGACAGGAAGCTGGGTGAACACACAGAAGAAAGAGCAGGTAGAGCAAAGAAACGGACTTCGGAATTCAGTTTGCTTTTGGTTTGGACAAGTTCCTTTTTTGAAAATTTAGCACCCTGAGGGGACCAGGTTCCCTTCTCTGGGGGCTTCTTTCAGTAAACTCACAAGAGTCTCTGCTCAAACATGGCTTTACCATGGAGACCAGGAAATTATAATGAGAAGTCTTTTGAAATATATTTTTTTGTATATTTATTTATTTTTTCCAAGTCTCTTTTTTTGTTTTGTTTTTTATTTTATTTTATTTTATTTTATTTTATTTTATTTTATTTTATTTTATTTCACAATACCATTCGGTTCTACATATCAGCCACGGATTCCCTTGTTCTCCCCCCTCCCGCCCCCCTCCCCTTCCCCCCAGCCCACCCACCATTCGCACCTCCTTCAGGGCAAAGTTTCCCCGGAGGACTGAGATC
>CABHPQ010148558.1:3871-19349 GCA_902168405.1 Peromyscus aztecus | reverse complement strand
CCCATTCCCACCTCCTCCAGGGCAAAGCCTCCCAGAGGACTGAGATCAACCTGGTAGACTCAGTCCAGGCAGGGCCAGTCCCCTCCTCCCAGGCTGAGCCAAGCAACCCTGCATAAGCCCCAGGTTTCAAACAGGCAACTCATGCAATGAGCACAGGACCTGGTCCCACTGCCTGGATGCCTCCCAAGCAGATCAAACCAATCAACTGTCTCACCCATTCAGAGGGCCTGATCCAGTTGGGGGCCCCTCAGCCATTGGTTCATAGTTCATGTGTTTCCATTCATTTGGCTATTTGTCCCTGTGATTTATCCAACCTTGGTCTCAACAATTCTTCTTCATATAGACCCTCCTCTTTTTCGCTAATTGTACTCCCGGAGCTCCACCTAGGGCCTAGTGGATCTCTGCTTCCAGATCCCTCAGTCATTGGATGGGGTTTCTAGGACGACAATTAGGGTGTTTGGCCATCCTATCTCCAGAGTAGGTCAGTTCAGGCTGTCTCTCGACCGTTGCCAGCAGTCTATTGTGGGGGTATCTTTGTGGATTTCTGTGGGCCTCTCTAGCACTTTGCTTCTTCCTATTCTCATGTGGTCTTCATTTATCATGGTCTCTTATTCCTTGTTCTCCCTCTCTGTTCTTGATCCAGCTGGGGTCTCCCGCTCCTCCAAGCTCTCTTTGCCTCGACCCTTGCTCTTGAAATACATTTTTATTCTTCCCTTTAAGAAATGTTTGCCACTTGCTAGATTCCTATTGACACAGACTGTAGGTGACATCGTGTATTCCAGTGTCCTCTCCCATTACACAAGTGTGCAATGATTCAAATCGTGAGTTCCATTCATTTCCAAGCCAACCTAATTAGAGACATTTTTCTTATTCACATCTAGGAAATTTTTCTAAATCAAGGATATTTTTGTTTTTCAAACCCATTTATTCTCATTGTTCTTATTAAAATTTCTTTAATCTCTTTATAGTTACAGATCTGTGTTTTTAATTGTCACAGAAAATGCTAGCATGTGAAAAACAAACTTTATTTTGAGATGGAAACCTCAAAATCAAAACCCATTGTTGATTTGTCCTTTTGCTTCATTTTTCTCTGTACTGTGTCACTATTTTAAAACACAGCAGTAAGCTAAACTCTCACACATAAATCACAAATTAAATATAAACATCACCAGTAAAACTCAGAGACAATTTATTCCCCATAGCATCACAATTATTAATTGGAATCAGACACCATTGAGCTCTATGATTCCCAATCACATGGTATGTTTGTATAAGGTTGTGCACCATACGGACATTAACAAATTCAAAGCAGTTACACAGAAAGGGGCTCTTTGGTCTACGGTTCTTCATCATTTCCCATCATATCCATGTGGTACCTGTTGCTTGGTTAGCTGCTCACAGGAAAGCACCTAATTGCAATGAGTGAGGGATCAATGATAAGTGGCCTGCATTCATGATTTCTCTGCAGCTCACATCTCTGAATGTACAAATTATGACATTGCCATCTTCTTATTCTTGTTGTCTTCTACTTTTAGAAGTAGTTTTTATTTTTCTAATAATGAAATTGGGATATGGCTTATGTCAGTTATTTCTGTGTGTGCCAATTCTAAGAAGTGCTGCATATATGCAGAAGGGTTAAATGGTTGTGAAATATAGAAACAAGAAAAACAACAACAAAACACAACTCATATTTAATCCCTCATCCAAGTTAACTTGTAACAGAATATTTTGGGTGACTTGTTTGTTTGCTTACAATGAGATCATCAGAGATGATATTTGCTCTGCTTGTCTTGTTTTTGGCCGAGCTTGCCAGGCCATTCTCCTAGAACCATCCCCCTGCTTGACCCAGCACAGTAAAATCGCTGCAGTTCCTCTTCTTAGGATGTCACACTGACTTTCTGCTCAGCTACATTTTCTCTTGAAAGCATGCACTGTGTTAGCTTCTTTTCCATTATTCCTAACTTTCAACATTCAAATCAGGGTCCAATTAAAAAGGAAATTACAAATTTGTCAACATAGCTTAGGCATCACAAATTTAGAATAAACAATTTGAGTAAAGATTTAAAAAGAAAATAATGGGTATGGGCCAGAGAGAAGGCTCAATGGGGAAATGCAATTGTCACCAAGCTGGACAACTTGGGCTTGTTGGACAACCAGGACCCACATTGTGGAAGGAGAGAACCATCTCCTCCAAGCTCTCCTTTGAGCTCCACATTTACACTGTGGCACATGCACAAGCACCACACATATACACATACACAAAAGCACACACACTGTAAATACACACAATAAAAATTACTTTTAAAAAATGGGTGCATGATAAAATGACTACATCTGAATTCTTCTTTCAAATATTTTTGATTTTATATGTATGAATGTTCACTCTGCATTTATGTGCGTGCACCACATGCACACCTGGTGCCTACCAAGGTCTGAAGAAGACATAGATTCTCTGGCACAAGTGTTACAGATGGTTGTAAGCAGCCATGTGGGTGCTGGGAATTGAACCCAGGTCTTCTGTAAGAGCAGCAAGTGTTCTTCACCATTGAGCCATCTCTCCAGCCCCAAATCCCTTTCTAAAAAAGAAGTTATGAAAATTTGCCAAGTAACTATTTACTTGGAGAGTATCCAGTCATACAGTTCTATGGATATTTGTTTAACCATCAGCTTGTTTTGAGACATTTAGCCTGAATTCAGTGATTTAACACTAGAAACAACAATGTAACAAGCATATTGAAATCTTTGGGTACATTCTTTTTTATTTTTTCAGGGTGAATTCCTAACAGTGGAATTGTTGAGTGAAAGCATTAATGAATTTAAGGAGTTTGATAGGCATTTCCCAATATATTTTTTTAGCAAAATGTAACACATAAAACCATCTCTACAGAATATTATTTTTCCTACATTGTTTTTTGCTATAAACATTGTTCACTATTGAATCAAGTAATTCCATTATCATTTTTTTTCTAGCAATTGTACTATTTAACACTAGAGTTAAGAAACCACCTTCTACTGAAGTTGGTTGATGTGATGGTCTGTTTTGGTTCTGAACTCCACTGAATCAAGAAGGCTCAGATATTAGTACAACACACTTCTTGGACATATGAAGAGAGGAACTGCCATGAATATGGTTGACACCACCCAATGGGTTCCTGGCAGCTGGCATGGGCTTACGCTTCCTCTTCTTCTCCCTGGCCTCCCCTTTTCTATCCCTTGACTCCTTCCTGTCAGCCATAACAGCACTCTGTGCTGCAGACTCTCTCCACCATGGTAGACTAAAGCTTCTGAAACCAGGAAGAAAACTGAATTCCCCCCTCCTGTCTGTTGTTTCTGTCTTATTTGTTACATTAACAGGAAGGGGTGACTAACATTGCTTTCTGCATGTCCCCTCACCAAGTAAAAATAATGTCTGCCAGGTTTCCTCTTGGCCCATCTCATTGCTCACCATCCACCCACCCCTGCTCAACTCCCCCACTCCTTGAGCTCTGCTATCTCCAGTCTGGGCTGGCTTGAAATGTAGCCCTTTTGCCCAGAATTTTTTTTCACCACCTCAGGATTCATGACATTGGGCTGTTTTCTGGCTGTTCAATTTTGTTTTCTTTTCTGCTGAAGATGCAAAGCTATCTAAAATGAAGGAAGAAAATTCAGACCACCATAGTTGTCTGTGTAGAGGTTGTGACCCCTCACTCCTGCCCCAATCCTCTTCTGAGCCTCTTTTCTCTGACCCAAAGGTTCTGACATCCACTTCTCTGGCCTATCCAGTCTTGGGTTCTTGACTATCGAGCAGTGTTGAGTATGGGTTCTATCTTACGGAATGGGCCTTAACTAAAATCAGATACTGGGTGGTTACTCCCACAACCTTTGTGCCACTATTGCAACAGCACATCTTGCAGGCAGGTCACTCTTACAGATTGAGTGGTTTGTAGCTGGATTAGTGTGCCTTTCTCCTTTGGTAGCATGCAGAGCATCTTCCAGCATGGAATACTAGTCTATGGGGGTGAAGATTCTACATAAGCACCAGTTTCACTTCTCTATACTTAATCAGTTGTATACATGTTGTCTTCAGCAATGGGGCTTTGCCATCAATGTGTGAAGAGCCATGAATAGCCTTGCCATTAGCCTGGTTGTTTGGGGTTCCCACAGGACTCCTCTGGCCAAGAGCTAGATTAGTTATAACCCATTTTTGGTACTGAAGCCTCATTAGGTGATGAGAAATGTCCAGTTGGGGCTCTATTTCTCCTGTTATTTGGTGATTTTATTTAGATTGCCCTCACATGTGTATATATTATAGGAAGCTCATACTGTATTAGGCTTCCATATGACCCTTAGTTTTAGCTGTCCCTCTGCATATTCCCTCCCTTGCTCCCCTTCTTTCTCCTCCTCCCTGTTTGACTCTCCTAGTTCAGTCCACTACCTCATTCATCCATAATAATCTATGCTATTTTTCCTTCTTATAGAGATTAATCTACTCTTCCTAGTCCCTTACTTTCTATCTAACCTCTCTGGTTATCAGGATTGGAGCATGCTTATCAATGACTTAAGATCTAACATCCACACACATGGAAATGCATATCAAATTTTTTCTTTCTGGGTCTGAATTACCTCACTCTGGATGATTTTTTTCTAATGATATCTATTTACCCATGAACTTCATAATTTCATTTTTTTAACAGCTGAGTAATATCCCATTGTATAAATGTACTACATTGTCTTTACTCAGTCAGTCATTGACGTACATCTAGGTTGTTTCCAATTTCTGGTCATTACGAACAGATAGACAATGAACATGGCTAAGCAAGTGTCTCTGTAGTTGGATGAAAGATCCTTTGGGTTTATGCCCAAGAGTGGTATAGCTGAATATTGAAGTAGATCGATTCCCCTCTTTCTGAGGAACCACCACACTGATTTCCATAGTGACTGTACAAGTTTGCACTCCCACCAGCAATGGGTGAGTGTTCTTCTTACATCCTCACCAGCATGTGTTGTCTTTTGCTTTACTGATCTTGGCCATTCTGGTTGGTATAAGGTGAAATCTCAAGGTAGTTTTGATTTGCATTTCCCTGATGGTTAAGGATGTTGAGCATTTCTTTAGGTGTTTCTCAAGGATTTGAGTTTCCTTTTTTTAGAATTCTGTTTAGATCTGTACCCCATTTTCAACTAGGATATTTGTTTTCTTAATGTCTACTTTTTGAAGTTCCTTATGTATTTTGGATATTAGCCCTCTATTGGATATGTGGTTGATAACAAATCTTTTCCCATTCTATAGGTTGCCTCTTTGTCCAAATGATGGTGTCCTTTTCCATACAGAAGCTTTTCAGTTTCATGAGGTCCCATTCAGTAATTGTTGATTTTAGTGCCTATGCTATCAGTGTTATGTTCAAAAAGTCTTTTCCTGTGCCCATGAGTTCAAGACTATTTCCCACTTTCTGTTCTAACAGATTCAATGTATCCGGTCTTATGTTGAGGTCTTTGATCCATTTTGAGTTGATTTTTGTATAGGGTGGTAAGTATGGATCTATTTGGATTCTTCTACATGTGGTGATCAAATTTGGTCAGCACCATTGGTTGAAGATGCTGTCTTTCTTTGTGTGTATTTCTGGCTTCTTAATACAAAATTGGATGGCTATGGGTCTGTGGAAGGTGTGTGTATTTCTGGGTCTTCAATTCTATTCCATTGATTAGCATGCCTGTTTTTGTGCCAAGTATATTTTTATTTCTATAGCTTGGTAGTACAATTTGAGGTCAGGGATGATGGTACCTCCCACAGTTCTTTTTTCATTCAGGATTCTTTTAGCTGTCCTGGGTTTTTTTGTGTTTCCATGTGAAGTTAAAAATTGTCCTTTCAACCTCAGTGAAGAGTTGTGTTGGAATTTTGATGGGGATTGCATTGAATCTATAGATTGCTTTTGGTAGGATGGCCATTTTTAATATATTCATCCTCCTAATCCATGAGCATGGGAGATCTTTCCATCTTCTGATATCTTCTTCAATTTCATTCTTCAATGTTTTAAGCAAGATAATCTATTGAGGAAGGATAAATAGCTAACTTTGAATGTCCCTATTTCAGAATGCTGGGTCCTTTCTTCCTGCAGGCCATTATATCATTATGCATTGCCACCAGAACCCAGTGATTTGCTCCTTTTTCCAATCTGGAATTCAGCAGAACCTGCTATGACAATATTCCTAACCCTAGCTTTCTTGGTTTGGGATTGAAAATTAAAGTATTCTGCTTCTTCACTCAGCCACAAAATTGATGTTTCCATCAAATCCCTGACCTCAGGGCTCAGGAAAGATGGCAAAAGAGGAGGCAGAAAGAGTATAAGAGCCAGAATAGATGGAGGAATTAAAGCCTTCTAAACACAACCGGGCTGGTGCACATAGGAACTCACAGTGACTGAGGCAGCGTGCACAGGGCCACACAGGTTGGCACCAGATGGGATCCTAGAACTAAAAGAAGTGGACCCATGCACCCATCCGTAACCCAGAAATCATCTCCAACTGATGACCTTTTGCAAATAAAACAATTAGTTTTCTCCAAGGGAGTCTCACGGGGCAAACCAAGTACTCTAAAGGGTTGTCCCGTCCCCACGCCTGGCAGTAGATAACCAACCCAAAATGATCTCAATGGCATCTTTGGAGGTTGTTTGTCTCATAGTTTTAAGTCAGGGCAGGTTTGGTTTTGTTTGTTTCTTTTCTAACTTACAGGTCCTGTGCACATATATTGTGCCTTCCAGCTTTGGGTTTTTATGAGATTCCTGTGTGAGCAAACACATGTGTCTCTGCGTCAATATGTGTTTCTTGTTGTGCTTGGACATTTTTTTCTTGTTTGGTTGTTGTGGCATATTCTGATTTGTTTGGTTTTTGTTTATCTTATTTTATTATTTATTCCTTAGATGCCTGTTTGTTTTCTAATGAGAGACAGAAAGAATACAGATCTAGGTGGGAGAGAAGGTGGGGAGGAACTGAGAGAAGAAAGGGGAGGGGAAACCATCATCAGAATATATTGTATGGAAAAAAATCTATTTTCAATAAAAGAAAAAAAAAGACAGCTCCTCACATAAAATAAATGAACATATCCATTTCACAAGTATGTGAAATTGGTTTTACATTTAATAAATGGTGAAATGATTGTGTGTGCAGTAAATAAATAAATCAAATAAAATATTCTGCTGCTATTTCTAAGGCCAGACAAATGCTGCCCTAGTGCCTTGTGACAGTATTTGGAGATAGGGTCCTCTGGGGGATGATGGACCTCTCTGTGCTCCATCTTCTCAGCCCTGATGAGAGAGTAGCCATTCTCAAGCTCAGAGCAGAAGCATTCAAATAACAAAGCTGCAGAGTACAAAGTCGCATTCAGTTTCCCTCTCTTTTATTTGCTAATGGTGTAATTTATTAGTGGTGGTAAAAATCTCACCAGAGCTCTTTCAGCAGAGCTGACACCATGGCTCTTATTTGTTAACAAGTGATGAGCACTCACTACCTCAGTGATACCACTTAGAAACAGTACTGTGGTTAAGAGTGTGGTGTATTGAGTCAGACTGTCTGAGTTCAACTCATGTTTTTTAGGTAAGTCATTTAATCTCTCAAAAAATCTTCCTTTTTATTCATTTTCCTGGTAGATCTAATAATAGTTGTTAGGATTAAATGAGAAATACATGCACAGGCTCTGCTCTGAAGTAGGCATTCAGTCACCATGCGGGTGCCCTCAAAACAACTAGCTGAGGTCACCATGTAGAGCATGGCTCACTGGAAAACATTTCACATTTCAACCATTTTCTTTTAGAAGCAGTCATGTAAACATAGATGCCACTAGATACACTACAAGAAAGTACTTATGAGAAGAATATATTGTTAAAAAAAAGTATCTAAGGGAAATATATAGTTAAAAAATATTCATGGGAAACTTCATGAGCATTTTCTGGGTAGGTGAATATAGAAGTCATTCCACAGGACATCATAGAAACCCTCTGTGATAGCTCCCATCCTGCACTGGCTGTGTGTACAGAACTCACCTATAGCACCCCACCATCACCACTTCCTTTGGGCTCACCATTCCTTCTCTGGATAATGCTGCTTGCTGGATTCATGTAAGCCACTTACATATCAGTGTCTTCTCTCTCTCTCTCTCTCTCTCTCTCTCTCTCTCTCTCTCTCTCTCTCTCTTTCTTTCTTTCTTATTAAATGTGGACTTTTGTTTCATACCACTTCTCCAGAATCCAACAATTCAGTTCATTATCAGCTGCCAAATGTAGGTTTAAGTGGGGCTCCCTCAAATTTGATCATTTCCTAGAACAGTTTGCTAACTTAGGAAGGCACTTATGTTTTCAAAGTTATTATAAAAGATAGAGCCCCGACGTACACAGATGTCTACAGCAATGAGTGGGAGGCAATGGACCGGGGAGGGCTTTCCTGCCCTTCCTGAACCACCCCTAATCTATCTGTGTGTTGTCAACAGGGAAGATCTGTGGGAGATTTCCCTGGAGATTGTGGGTTAGGGAGACATTCTCATTCTCTAGGAGTAGTTGTGCTCTTACTGGTGACCAGACCCCATCCTGAAGCTTAGGGTAGACTCCACAGAGTCACTTCATTACCATAAACTGAGGCGTGTTCCAGAGGGACTATTTATAAACAGTAAAGGACAGGAAATGTCACTTCTCCAAAGATCTTTGTGCTGGGCCAGAGACAAAGGCCAATCAAATCTCTGATTATATTAAGTTTCGGTCCCCTTGTCTAAATTTGTCCTCTCTTTTGTGCCCCAAGTCTTCAAGTTTACTCTTGCTTTTATTCCCAATCCGTTCCCTTAGTGTTAGAACAGCTAAACAAAACACTTTAAAGATCACCAAAATGGTGAAGCCACACAGTGTACAATCTTAAACCATTTTTAAATTTTAAATTATGTGTAGGCAAATATGACACAGCCATATGGGGGAGGTCAAAGGAGTCTGTTCTCTCATTAACCTTTACATAGGTTTCATGAATCAAACTCAGGTCACCAGTCTTGCAAGGCATGATTTTAAATTTTTATATATACATAATACATAGTGTGTGTGTATCCAATCATTTCCTCCATTAACATTTAACTATTATACTTTATTCCATAATACAGACTGATATCTAGCAAACTTCAATAAAATTCACTTAACAGGAGTCCTTGCCTCCTCCTGGACTTGTTAATTTTCCCTTTGATTCAAGAATTTCTCTAAGCAAAGGTTAATGAGCTCTTCATGAGTTAAAACACGTTGCTGATCTGTCTTTTACACTTTTGAGATTTTGCTGGGTTCTTAACAGTTCTTTATACTTCTGAATAATTCTCTGAACACCCCAGATCACTTCTTCTTCAATCTCCAGTATTAACATCAGCAACAAATACAAACAAAATGAAAAGCAGCCTAAATGCCTCTCCATTTTCACAAATACTGCTGTAGGAGCACCCTTCCCCTGCCTGACCACCTCTTTTTCTTGGTTTTAGCTTTTTGCTCTTTTCAGTTGATGCTTAGATGTATAGTTTGTTTTTTAATATAAAGGCCAACAAGGGACGTTCATGAGCACAAAGTTGCATAGCTCTGCACCCTAAAGAGTTTTCTATAAGAAGACTTAGATTGTGCCATATTTAACACTTCAACAACTTGAAATAAATAAGTGCATAAAAAAGTGAGAACTGGGGCTGGACTCAGAGGTTAAGAGCAATGGCTGCTCTTCTAGAGGTCCTGAGTTCAATTCCCAGCAACCACATGGTGGCTCACAACCATCTATAATGAGATTTTGTGCCCCCTTCTGGCATGCACGCATACATGCACGCAGAAAACCATATAAAAAAAAAAAAAATCAAAAAAAATGAGTGAGAACCAATATATAAGTGATATATATCTATCATAAGACACCCGTGACAGGATAGGTATGGTGGAGCCTGATGCTCTGAAGACTAAGACAGGATTGTAGATGTAACCAACCGTCGTATAAATAAGAAACACAGAACCAATGCAAAGAAGAAAGCCAAGAGGTCAGAGCTAAGAGCCAAAACCTTACCCTTCCTCCTGCAGTGGTCCTACCTCTCCGAAGGAGCCCGTACTTCCTGTGTTAAAGTCTTTATATAGTCTCTGTTCTGCCTTCTCATTGGTTGTAAACCCAACCACAGGACTGCCTCATTACGGCCTATCTGTATAGACCTCCAGGTGTTCTACGGTTGGTAATGAGATTAAAGGCATGTGTATCCAATGCTGGCTGTATCCCTGAACACACAGAGACTTACCTAGCTCTGTCTACCAAGTGCTATGATCACAAACGTACACCACCACTGCCTTGCTTTCCTATGGCTTGCTAATAGCTCTGACCCCCAGGCAACTTTATTTATTATACAAATAACATTTTAATACAAAAGAAAATATCACCATATTTCCCCTTTTCTATTTTAATAAAAAGAAAAAAGGAAAACGCTTATAACTAACATAAAAAAAACTATATACAGAAGTACAATAACTATATACAATATATACAAGAACAATGTCTAGTCTATTTGTATTTAACAAATTCAGAGAAAATAATTCTATTATCTATCCTATTGTATCTAATTCACTTTCTATCCTAATTAATCTTCAACTATAACTAAATAATCTTCAACTCCTTCAGAGACCCAAGAAGGAAATAGTATTAGCTAACAAAAAGTAAAAACAGGAAGTACATGCAAGCAACTTCCAAAAAATTGTGAGTTGACAGAAACAGCCAGCCGCCTGGACAGTCATCTGAGGTTTCTCCGCAGTGTTGGGGCATCATCTTCAGCCTATAGGCTTAGCGTATCTGACAGACTCATTTGTGAAGTAGGATGTACACAAAGTCAACAGTTCAACCTCACATTGGGTGAGAGCAGTTCATGTACCAGAAATACCTGAATTCCACTGGTGTCATGTCATGATTCAGGATTTTAAATTCTGGAAATTGTTGATGTCTTTTGAATTCAGCTGTCCATTCTTCTTGATTATGTGTGTATGTGGCTTCATCTCAGCATCCCATTCTTCTTCACATCCCTCTATTAATTGCCATTCTACTATTGAGAGGCGTGAGCTTAGTTACTCTTCTAGAATAACTGTTTCAGCTGCTGTTCCATTACACATCAGAAGCCATCAGCCCACTGCCTGTTCAGCTGCCTTCAAAGAAAAAGGCACTGTACCTTTTCCAGATTGCGAAGGCCACTTCAGGGATGGTGCCATATTGTCCTGGCCTCAGGAGATGCCTTTTGATAAAGCCACAACCACACTTGTTTTGGCAAGAATCAGTAGTCCTTTGTTTCATGTCCTGTCTGTCCATTTTGTCCTGTTGTCAGCAGTAGATTCGAGGATACCTTGTTGTCCAGTGGCTAACATTTGCCACAATGAAAGTTAACGCTATATGCAGTTTCTTCAATGCCCATATTCTCTCTGAAGTAGATTGGCACTGCCAGGAGCCGACATGTCTCATAGTCATAACAAAAAAGAAAAATAGTAAGTTATTAAAACATTTTAAATTCCATATTCTGTAGATCTCTGAAGGGTTTGAAGATGACCTGTCTATCTAAAATATATCTGCTCAATCTAGAAAACATACCTAATATGACTACAAGTTCTATTGTAATGTCTAACTACTAGCTTTCATTTCTTTATATTCTAATAGTTGGTAATAACATTCAAGGATCAGAAAATTGTATTACATTGTTAAATGAACGGTATAAATACAGTTAGAAATATACATATAGCATTTTCTAACACAGGATGGTCAAGATTTTGAAGAAAAAAAGGACCTCGTGTATTCTGCAAACATCTGTATGGACACATATCCATGTACACATTTATTTGTATGAACACAGAGAACGATCTGACAATGTCCTCATAATACTGCACATCATAGTCCAGTGGAACTGAAGGAAGAGCAAACATGGTTTCTGTCTTTTCTAATGTTTGTATTTGTATGATGTGAAAACACCAGTAGTGTAAAACCAAGGGTCTAGGAACAGATGTAGCTCAATGACAGAGCCTACCATGTATAAGACTCTAAATTGGTGGCATTGGGAAATCCTTATATAAATAAAGTAAAAATAAAACAGGCTACCATATAAAAAATATGGGATCCAGTAAGTAAGTAAATAAGTCAATATAGCAAAGTGGATTACCTAGATTTTTTTATGCCGGTGTCAATAAAATGTGGCATTTAAGATCAACAGCATGATTTCAACACTGGAATCGATATGAAGTCGTTCCTTTAATTTACACATGAGCAAAATGAGATTTTCATGCGCACAGTGGGTTCTTGCAATACAAATGTTAAATAAGTAAATATATGTGCTAATATGACATGGATTTATGAGCTGAAAGACTTTGTAAACCACAGCTGGCTGGTGACAGAGGTGTGTCTAGAGTCCAGCTCTTCCAGTTGTATTCTGGGACTCTCTCCATGTTGGCACATGCTTTCCATGAAACACAGATGGGCATACACAGACTCTGTTCTCATTTGCCTGAGCTAATGGTGAACAAGTATGATCATGTCTCTGTTTTAGAAATTCTAATAATACAGAATAATACTTAGAAAGTGAATGCAAACACATGAGACACAAAATGCTGGGTATTGATGGGACATCCCGGTGTGAAACCCGCAGCTGCAGGAAGCCACCTGGATGGAGCAGCCTCGGGGTCTTTGTGACATCATTCCAGCGTCAACTTCAGTTTGGTCACCAAAGTTGCTCCCTGGTGGAACATCTGCCTGGCAGGGGGTTCTGGACTTTCCTCACACCTCAAAACTTTCTTTCCTGCCCCCTACTCCTCGACACTCCTCATTAGAGCTCATTCACAAGTCAGCCTTAGTTACTAAAGCCGCCGGATTTCCCCTTGACCTTCAACTCCTACTCTCTCCCCCAACACCAAGTTGCACTTTTACTTGCAGCCAGTCTCTTATCACAAAGTGACCTTTGCTTTTACTCTAAGCTAGCAGATCAAAGAATCAGTTTCCCTTCGTGACCCTGCCCTCCTGGCTCAGTTATTGTCCAGTCTGTGCTCAGATCAGGGTCTCAGGAGAGGAGCTGAAATGGCCAGTGAGGCCAGGGAGCCAGAAATCTGCTGCGGGGGGGAAAAAAGCAGTATGCTCTCTGAGGGTGTTAAAAGCAAACAAAAATTCTGTGGAAAACCGGATGGGAAGGTAATGGCTGGCAAATGACTCCCTGATCTTTAAACCACAACCGGCAGTCGGTCACTGCTCTTGGAACTGAAGTGTTCCACCAAGGCAACAGGAGGTACTGTAGTCAGCAGGCTATGGGTGGTTACCTAATGCTCCCAGGGAACCTACTGGCCTGGGCATGTGCTGGGCCCCTTCATACATGCAGAGATTCTGGAGACTCATCAGCTGCCAACTGCCACAGCTCTGTGTAAAGTTGAAAAACGCTGCTCAGAAGTGTGGAAAACCCCCGCAGCCTGGCGAGTTCTAACTAGGTACAGTTTTGAGAAACTGGGTCTAAATAAAGAGTAGTGAGGGCCTTCCTATAAAGTTTTTGAGAAATCTTAGATTGTCAATATTCTACTTAGTTCAAGTTTATGCAGAAAAAAAAAGACTCTGTGATTCTTGTAGTGCCTTCTTTGCAAAAAAGTCTTCCATGGTTGGTAAAGCCATTGTTCTGCATCCTCTGGTGTGGTTGCTGTCACTGGTTTGGGTGGTAACAAAGGCAGGGGAAGTTCAGGAGGATATCTCTGCCCTTTGGGGGACAGGAAAGGAACCAAGTAAAAGTGGTCACATCATCCTACCTTACAAACAGAATAAATGCCAAATGTCACCCCAACTGTGACAATGTCCATTAAAGTGGCCACGCACCGTCCCCTGGGCATCACTGGCCTGCATAGCCACCTCTTTTTTTCCCTGGGCAGGAACAGCACTCAAAGATTCTGGGCTTGACAAGCAACAAAACAAAACAAAAAACAAAAAACAAAGAAGTCTCCACCATTACCCTTCAAGTCAGCAATCTTCAAGGCAGATGAGCCACCTGATACATCACCTGCTCCGATATCACCTCACAGCTTCCTGGACCTCAATGTTTCCCTTAGGGTACCACAAGGATGCTCTGCCTGATGCATTGTGATTCAAGGTGTATGTATGAGCATCTTCTCTTTTTTAGAACACTGCTTTCTGGCTGCTGCAGCTTGGCACCCAAAATCAGTTCCAGTTAAGTGCAGGGGAATTGAAGGAGATAAGAATCAGTTCAGTGAGAAACTTAATCTCCTTACCTTGTCAGGGGTTAAAATCTGTAACTGCTGGTTACCACTTGTCATTTCCTCTTCCATCTCCTGAGCTATGCTTACAGCCAGGGCCTTCTGGGTGTCGGCTTTTCCTATGTATCCACCGAGCCACCCAGAGATCCTTCTAGGTTACCAGGGGGGTATTTCTAAGCTGCAAAAGTAGCAAGATTCTTTTCTGACAGGCCCCATGCTGACTCCTTACTTGTTTTCTGGGACAGGCTGCCCTGTCCCCTGCCCCTGCCTCCCCAAGTGCTGGGGTTACAGGCATGGACCACTGTGTCCAGGTCACTTTTTTTTTTTTGAACCATGTGTAATTCTCTTCGAGGTCAGCTACAGGCCTCCAGGTTTTCTCAGTCTGTCTAGCTTGCTACAGAATTTCACTTTCTCTTACGCTGCTTTGCAACTTTGCGTCTCTGGCCTTCAGCAAAGATCCAGAAGATCTCCTTACAGATTTATACTTAATATAAATCTCTTTGGTTATTCTCTTCAATGCTTTGTTTGTTTGTTTTTTTTAAACAAGTTTAAACACCCGAGGACCATGTGAATTCTTTGAGGCATAGTACTGTAGATGTGGTCACTTGAAACATTCCCTTTTCACAATTTTGTCAATACTAACCATCTCTGAAACTACTTAAATTTCCAAGTATATGCTGTATTTTTGTTTGTTTGTTTTCAATCTTTAGGACAATTTCACCAGAGATTAGATTTGAAAGGAATAACCTTGGGGCAGGAGCGCTGCAAACCTCAGCTTCCACTGAGCAGTAGAAGATGAAGGGAGGGAGAAAAGGGATGCTTTTGAGTTAGGCTACCAGCATTGGAGGTCAGCAAGCAGCCACATAGCAGAAGGCTACTGTAATGCCAGAGGGGAACGGGATGTGCTTTCAAGAAAGAGTCGGAAAGCCTAATGTGTTTGGGAAAGTGTGCTTAGAAAAGAGATATAAAGAAGAGAAGGGAAAGTTGTACAGAAAAGTAAATAGATTCACAAAGTTTCATGTCTATGGCCTCATAAGCAACTGCATGGAAGCTGGGATTTCTAAGAAGAAAAGTACATCCTCTCACTAAACACCTAGCCATTCTTTCTATTGTTTTTAACAATATATTTTTAAAGGGCTATACTTATTGTGTGAGGGAGTATGTGTGTGCTTCCATGCATGCTCGTGCACGCGTGTGTGCGTGTGTGCGTGAGTGCATGCGTGCGTGTGTGTGTGTGTGCGTGTGTGTGTGTGTGTGTG
>CABHPQ010148556.1:19130-31043 GCA_902168405.1 Peromyscus aztecus | reverse complement strand
GGGACTTGATGCTGCAACGTTAGAAACTTGAAACTGACAGTAATCACCATGGTGGCACTCTGCAGAGAAGGAAGGAAATTGGTGCAATGTTCACTTTTCAGTGAAAGAACCAAGCAGGTGCCATAACAGGCTGTCAGTCTTCTCTCAGGGATCAGGCCTCAATTTCAGTTTCCTGAGACTTGAGCAAGCAGTTTCTGGGAGGGCCATGAACAAAAGACATAGTCCTTGCAGTAGATCCCTTTCTGCATGTACTGGTACTCTGACTGCTCAAGGTTCAGCCAGTTGTTTACTGTCTGGGACCCCTCACCAACTTAGAGCTACGTGCATGGGTCAATGTGAAGGTGCGAGGCCAGCTAGCCAGCCTCCATGGCAGCTCAAGGATAGAGCCTGGGACTTGTCCAGGCCTGCCCCAAAATGATAACTGTAACCTCCCAACCAGTAAATTCAAAGGTTACATACCCTCACCCAATCATATGATGCCAAGGCTTGTACCACCCTGCTTGTGGTTTTTCCCTTTAAAAACCCCTTACTCTGAGAGCTCAGGGCCGTCCTCCTCCACCCACTGTGTCGAGTGTTAGACACAGACCAAGCCCGGGCTTGCTTGTTATCAATAAACCCCTGTGTGTTTTGCACTGGATATCAGCTCTGTGGTGGTCTTGCTCAGGGGGTCTCTTGACGTGGGTACAACATCAGCAGCATCATGGCAGTTGGCTTTACAAAAGATGCTAGAAGCAGGCAAGGAAGAAAGTGTCCACTTAATGAAGGAAATAGGGATAATGTGGAAGCTACATTTAACAGAGAGACGCTGGAGTGGGCTGGAGAGAGAGCTCAGCGGTTAAGAGCACTGACTGCTCCAGCACCCACATGGCAGTTGACAACTGTCTGTAATGTAACTCCAGGATCCAGCACCCTCACACAGACATGCATGCAGGTGTGACACCAATGCAAACAAAACAAAAATAAGTAGCAATTACTTTTTAAAATATTGGAAAGGCTGGGGTTAGCGTGGGCAACATAGGAAGATCTTATAAAAATAATTAAAATATAATTCAGACGTTCTTTTTACTTTTTCATTTGGGTTTTGTTCAAGATCAGGTTTCTGTGTGTATCCCTGGCTGTCCTGGAACTTGCTCTGTAGACCAGGCTGGCCTCGAACTCAGAGATCTGCCTGCCTCTGCCTCCCAAGTGCCGGGATTAAAGTCATGCCACCCCCCACCCAGCCAATTCAAGCTTTCTCTTCTCTCTCTCTCTCTCTCTCTCTCTCTCTCTCTCTCTCTCTCTCTCTGTTATTTTTATCCCTTAAAATTGTCTATTGTTTTCTTTGACATCTGCATGAAATATTTTCAGAGATTCTACATCCACTATGTGACACCATCCTCCTTCATGTAAATCGTAGCATTTTATGAAGAGGGCGTTTCTATTTTACAATTTATTTTTGTGGTGCCCATGTCATGAGACCCCAAAGAAAGACCACCACAGAGCCGATACCCAATGCACAACACACAGGGGTTTATTGATAACAAGCAAGCCCAGGCTTGGTCTGTGTCTAACACTCTGACTAAGCAGGTGGTGGAGGATGGCCCTGAGCTCTCAGAGTAAGGAGTTTTTAAAGGGAAAAACCACAAGCAGGGTGGTACAAGACTTGGCATCATGTGATTGGGTGAGGGTATGTAACCTTGAATTTCTGGTTGGGGGTTACAGTTATCATTTGGGGGCAGGCCTGCACAAGTCCCAGGCTTTGTCCTTGAGCTGCCATGGAGGCTGGCTAGCTGGCCTCGCACCTTCACATTGACCCATGTATGTAGCTCTAAGTTGGTGAGGGGTCCCAGACAGTAAACAACTGGCTGAACCTTGAGCAGTCAGAGTACATGCAGAAAGGGATCTACTGCAAGGACTATGTCTTTTGTTCATGGCCCTCCCAGAAACTGCTTGCTCAAGTCTCAGGAAACTGAAAATGAGGCCTGATCTCTGAGAGAAGACTGACAGCCTGTTATGGTGTCTGCTTGGTCTTTTCAATTCTACTTTATTGCAATGGCGATTTACCTCCATGTATATCTGTGTGAGGGTCTCAGATCACTTGGAATTGGAGCCAGATGGTTCTGAGCTGCCATGTGGGCTCTGAGAATTGAACCCAGATCCTCTAAAAAAGCAGCTGGTGCTCTTAACTCCTGAGCCATCCCTCTAGCCCCGATTCAGACTTTCAATGGAGAAAAAAAAAAATCATGTATCAGAAAGTTAACAAGGAGTCTAGGATATATGTGTATATATACATATATATTATCTTGAAACTTTTTTTAAGTTTGAAAATTTCCAAATCAAGACAGTTTTAAGTTTTCCTTAACTTCTGAGGGTGAGAGGATTACAGGAAACCTCCTTCCTTTCATATAATTAAAAGTAAAACCAAAACTAAACAGAATAAGAGGAAGGAAGTCAAATGAGGTTCTGAATTTTCCCTATGATTATCCTGTGTGTGTGTGTGTGAAATGCCAAAAACAAGATTCCTTCCAAAAAGGTGTATTTTTCTCATTGATGCACCTTGACTTCGTCATTTTGCAGGATGGTGACAAAGATATTATGACCCTCTTTTGTATTGCTGGGCACTGAGGTTGGGAAACGAAGCTGGCTTGTCTAAGGGCATTGGGATTCAATGGGACTTGAACTTAGATCTGTTTACTTTCAAAACTTTGATCAGGGGGCTGGAGAGATGGCTCAGTGGTTAAGAGCACCGACTGCTCTTCCAGAGGTCCTGAGTTCAATTCCCAGCAACCACATGGTGGCTCACAACCACTTGTAATGGGATCTGGTGCCCTCTTCTGGCCTTCAGGGACACATGCAAGCAGAATACTGTATACATAATAAATAAATAAACCTTTAAAAAAAAAACTTTGATCGGAAGCTGGGCGGTGGTGGTGCATGCTTTTAATCCCAGCACTTGGGAGGCAGAGTCAGGCAGATCTCTGTGAGTTCGAGGCCAGCCTGGTCTACAGAGCGAGATCCAGGACAGCTGTAACACAGAGAAACCCTATCTCGAAAAAATAAAAAACAAAAACAAAGAACTTTGATCACAATTTCTTTGAAATTAGGACAGACAGCAAGCCCCATAGAGTTCAGAGACAAGACATTACCTCTTCTCTGGCTCTTCAGGGTCAGGGACCATAACTCATTCATTCATTTATTCCTTTCTTTTTTTCCCAAGACAGGGTTTCTCTGTGTCACCCTAGCTGTCCAGGAACTCAATCTGTAGATCAGGCTGGCTGACTTTGAACCCAGAGATCCACTTGCCTCTGCCTCCTGAGTTCTGGGATTAGAGGTGTGTGCCACCGATGCCTGGCTTCATTATTCTTGACACACAGTAAAAGTACAAGTTGTCAGTTGAACTGAATGCACACACAGGCTTGGGTCTTGCTGGATGATAGGGTCTGGAGAAAGAAAGGACAGGCAGAGAACTAAGCAGAGCAGAGGCATGGGGTGTAGCAGGGCATTTGGAAGGACAGGAAGAGAACAGTCCTAGGGTAAAGGGTCATGCCAGAGAGGGCAGACAAGGTTGTAGATATAATTCTAGATGGTCTTATTAAATAAGAAACACGGAGCCAAATAGAGGTAAAAGTCCAGAGATCGAGCAGTAGCCAAGAGCTAAGACCACCTTATCTTACCACTCTCTGCCATTGTTTCCCCTGAGGGAGAGACCTTCTTCCTGTGTCCTGTCTTTTTATTGACTTTCTGTTCTGCCTTCTCATTGGCTGTAAACCTAACCACATGACTTCCTCGTCACTGCCTGTCTATACAGACCTCCAGTTCTCTATGGTTGGTACTGAGATTAAAGGCATGTGTCACCATGCTGGCTGTGTCCTGCAACACACAGAGATTCTGCCTGCCATGTGATCGGATTAAGGGCATGTGATACCACTACCAGACTTCTGCTTAATGGCTTGCTCTTAACTCTAATCCCCAGGCAACTTTATTTATTAACATACAAATAAAATCACATTTCAGCACAAATAAAGTATCACCATACAAGGTGATAGAATTCTCACAGCTCCTGGAGGACCAGGGCCTTCAACTTATTTGTTCTCTTTTTATTGACCTTTTTGTGGATTGTGGATTAAACTCAGGACCTTACACGTGACAGGTCCATCATGGAGCTCCACCCTATCCTTGTAAGAAGAGAAATGGACAGGGCGGACGAGTTGAGTATGGGAGAACCAAGGCTTCTTGTTTGGACCGACTCCTTCCAGGACCAGGATTGTAACAACGTAGTGGATGTAGTGAAGAGTAAGACCTACAGGCATCCCAAAGAGTAGGGTTCAAGGTTCAAAATGTACAGGTGACTTTTGCTGCTGCCACTGGGAGGCTGAGTCATACATGTTTGGACCGTCTGGTTCCCAAATTCAACAGACTTCCCATGACTGCCTGTCGCAGATCCCTACCTGTCCTTGGGGTCCTGCCATCCTGCCCCCAGCACCGCTAACTGACCCCAGCGAAAGCCTTCTGCCTGCCTGGAGTGACTTTTAGCCCCACGGTGTCTCCTGGATGAAGCAGCCCACTGTGCAGTGACGTGTCTGCTGAAGTCCTGAGATTGGCAGCGACTCTGGGGTACCTTGGTTCCGCTAGGCCGTTTCTAACACCTGAAAGCTGGGAAGCAGCAGACCCGATGCTCTGCAGCCTGGTCTCCTGTTCTGGCTTTGAGTCCCTGTGTGCCCGGCTACTTCCGGTTGTTACAAGTCTGATATGAGATTGAGAGCAAGGATTTTGTAATCAACCCATTGGAGGTTCAACTCCTACTTGCCGCTAGGGGTCTTGCCCAGAACGGCAATCTGAGGCACCATGCTGTCCCTCCGGCAATCACTGGATCGTGGCTCTTTCCAGGAGAAAGATGCTCCCCAGTCTCCTCAGAGCCAGAATGAAATGAAGTTAAAAAGTGGTTCCGGAATGTGTCAAGAGAGGCAAAGAAGGGATGTCTGAGGCAGAGGGTCTCTTGGCTTTATGTGTTTGAGACCAGAAGCTCAGGTCCTTGGGGAAGCAGAAAGCAGTGGATGATTCAAGATCACAGCATGAGGCATCCGCAGGGAGTTTCCAGTTCTAACACACTTCCGAACTGTGACTCAGGAGCAGGTGGCCCAGGAGGCTGGTTTTAGCGGAAGGCCCACAGCACTGGGCACACCAAGGGGTTGGAAAGATGCTGTTGAGAGACTCCTTTGGGGGGCTGGGGATGTGGCTCACTCGGTAAAGTGCTTGCCTAGCGTGCATGAAGCCCTTAGGGGAAACATCTGTAATTCCAGCCCCAGAGAGGAGGCAGGAGGGTCCAGTCCAGGGTCCTCATCAGCGACACAGTGAATTCAAGCCCAGCCTGGGCCACATGAGAGCCAGTCAAAGAAAACAAAAAAAGACTAATTTAGAGCTCTGTTCCCATGACAGTGCAGCTGGGTAGGGTGATGCATACTGTTGGCTGCCTCCCTCGGGATGAGAGGCTGGCCAGATGTAGGCCCAACCTCTATAGAACGGAAGCCACCATGCATAGAGTACAGCAGGCCTTGGGGACCCCATGGTTTTACTAGCATTGGGCACGGGTCACCTCTAGTCTGTTTTCTCATTTTCAAATTTAAAAAAAATTTTTTTTGGTTTTTGGTTGTTTTTTTTTTTTTGTTTTTTTTTTTTTTTGAGACAGGGTTTCTCTGTGTAGCTTTGGAGCCTGTTCTGGATCTCACTTTGTAGACCAGGCTGGCCTCGAACTCACAGAGATCCGCCTGGCTCTGCCTCCTGAGTGCTGGGGTTAAAGGCATGTGCCATCACCGCCTGGCAAATTTAAAAAAAATTTATGTGTTAGTATTTTGCCTGCATGTATGCACATCATGTGTGTGCCTAGTACCTGTGGAAGCCAGGAAAGGGTATCAGATCCTCTGATGGTTATGAGCTGCCATGTGAGTGCTGGGAACCAAACCTGGGTTCTCTAGAAGAGAACCCAGTCAGTGCTTTTAACCCCTGAGCCATCTCTCCAGTCCCACTTTTTTACTTTTGAAATGGAAAGGGGGTGTGGTGGCACATGTCTATAATCCCAGCATTTGGAAAATTGAGGTGAGGTGGGAGGGCAGCAAGTTTGATACCAACGCAAATTATACACAAAACAAACAAAACTCCAAACCAGTGATCCAGGAGCTAGCTTTCTGTAGGCAGGAAGGGAAAAGGGTACACGCGTTACAGTGAGAACAGACACAGCGGTTAAAAGCAAGAGTAAATGTTGGAGTGGCAAAGACTGAGACACTGAGAAAATGACGAAGAGAGCTATGGTTAGGCATGAGATGACCAAACTAAGGCAGTGGCAGGTGGATCTGTGAGTTTGAGGTCAGCCTGGTCTGGATAAAATAAAAAACAAAAACAAACAAAAAAAAAACCCATAGACAAAAGAATACAATGGCTTTTCCTTCTTTTAGGAATTCTTCCCATTCCTCTCTCTTCCTCTCTCCCTCCCCCCCTCTCTCTTTTCTCTGTTATTTTGAAACAGGGTTTCTTTGTGTAACCCTGTCTGTCCTGGGACCCACTCTGTAGCCCAGGCTGGCCTCAAACTCACAGAGATCCTCCTGCCTCTGCCTCCCAAGTGCTGGGATTACCGGTGTGCGCCACCACTGCCTGGCGCTCATTTTTTTCTTAATTTCTCACTTTAAAAATAATTTTTCTTAAAGCTTGCCTTTTCTTCGCTTACTCTCCGCCATTAATCTTCCCTGCCGTTAGACGGCAGGCTTGACGGCTACCGTCTTCGTTGACTTTTGATGGCCGTTGAGCTGCTAACATCTTCAGAGTATAACTGAGTCAAGAAAGATTCCGTTGCACTCAAATTTCCTGAGAAGGAGGGAGAACAAAAGGAGCGGAGGGTGTTGAGATCCATCCACACGAGCCTGTTCAGTGGATAATTGAGATTTATTAAGATATAAATTGGGGAAATACAGTCACAAATACAGAACAGAGTAAACAGCTAAAGTCTGTTCTGCCCATGAGCGAATGCACCTGGACATCCCGTATCTGATCACACCAAGAAGAGCAGCGTGACCCCTCCCTCTTTCAAGAGGTCTGGTACCCAAGCAAGAAGTCATGTATCCAGGCAAGAAACACAGCCTCTTTTGGGCTGGGTAGCCCAAGGTCATGGGCAGAGCATATATCAATACACTTCCCCTTTTTGTCTAAATAAGAAAGTTCTAAACCTAATACATGAGAACAATTATCAAGTATTGTCCAGGAGAAATAAAGGGTAATGACATGAACAAAAATGGAACTACTACCACCAAGAACAACATCAAGTAAGAAGCATACTAAATGTCCAGAACATAGGTAATCGGCAAATGACAGCGATTACTCCAAAAGCTGTCCTACACTGAAGAATCTGAATCTAGTACCTAATATGCTTTTAGCTAAGATATGAGAGGACTATAACTGTAACTATCTATTCTTCAACCCCATCAAAGACCTGAGAAGGCAAATAATATTACCTGAGTAAACAGGAAATGTGAGCAAGCAGAGATCCAAGAAATGACAGAGACTGCCGGCTGCCTGGACAGTCACCCAATGTTTCTCGGCAATGCTGGGGTATCCACTTATGGCTATAGGCCTAGAATATCTGACAGACCAATTTCAGAAGCAGGAATTTTGAAAGACCATCTTACCCTGTCTTGGCAAGGTTCACTTTTCCTTGTGTCCTGCTCGTCTGGAAAGGACAGCATGCTTAATGTCAACAGTCGAGGCAAGGGCAGTTCTTTGCCCAACATGCCATTTATTGCCAAGAAGAAGATAAACTCCACATGGAGTGTCTTCGATGCCCAACATCCTCTCGGGAGCAGATCAGTGCTGCCAGGAGCAATGAATAGTGTCTCACGTCAACAGAATTCTAGGTTATTAAAACATTTAAATGCAGACTGGAGAGATGGCTCAGCCGTTAAAGGCTAGGCTCACAACCAAAAATATAAAACATTTAAATGCCATATTCTCTAGGTCTATGAAGTGTTTGAAGATTACCTACCCATCTGACATCATTTTTATGTATCTAGAAAACCTAACTAATGAAAAACACCAAAAAAAGGAAACCTAACTAACATGACTATAAATATGATAAGCATGAGTGACTATTAACCTGTAATTTTTATTAACCTAAATAACTTAAAGACTAAGGTTTCACACATAAGAATAAACAATCTGTAAACAGATGTACAGTATAAGAACAATGATCTTGAATTTCTGACAGCATACAAAAATATCTTAATCAGGGGTAGAAATGTATAGTGCAATATGACAACAATATCCTTAATATGTATCAGTATATAAAATACTTCAAATAGGAGTAGGAACATATATGTACAATATGGCAAATACAGTTTTGTATTTGTATCAATATACAATTTATCTTAAACAAGAATACAAAATAATTTTACACTTGTTATAAATAAATATACAATTGTATATTTGTATCAATATATACAAGAATCTATACTAGTGCAAATTATCTAAGGCTGATAGTTTGCTAAATTAGTTTACAAGTAGATACAACAATCTACCTTAATATCCTATCCTGTCTATCCCCCTTTTTTCTTTCCCAAAAGAGATTCCTGAGTATAACTTTATTATTCCACCCCCAACCCTAATATAACTTATAACCAACCCGTAACAGATGACAATTATCCACAACCCTGAGAAGATAAAACCTGTTGGGGACGGGGCGTCATTTTCTTAGAATTGCTTCCTGCTGTCTAGGTGGCAACGGTACCTCTGTGGGATCCTGTGAAAAACCTAAAACAATGGTTAAGTCTCACTAGGACTAGCTGTAACATTTGTGGCCAGTCTCAGAGTAATGGGTAAGCTTATCTGAAGTTTTGACTAGAGGTGTAAGATAATGGATTATCCTAGCCATCTTGGAACTGTCCTGAACAGTTTGTAGTCCAAAGTGAGTGGTGTTTATCAATAGCATCATTATAAACCAGGTAGAATTGTTGATGTGGGACCCCATCTTTCTTCTGGCGGCTTCAGAGATCGCTGCTAGAATTTATTGTTCACTGTGGAAAGTTTAAACATTATTAATATCAAAATGGAAAGTTAATTTTTTAGGATAACACCATATCTAAAGAAGGGTTCCAAAGAGTCAAGAATAAGTATGGGGAGAGATAGAATTTTGACAATAGTCCCTAGATTTTTGGTTTTCTTCTGTCCCACACCAGGTGGCCCTTCTGATATGAGACAGAATTTCTTAATTTTTTCTTTTAACAACATGCTTGGGTTTAGAGAAGGAGAGGGTCATGCCCCAACTCCAAAGCCAGCTTTGATTATAATTGAGTCAAGACTACAACTTTTCTAGAAGTTAAGAGATATTGATGTTTAAGCAGTGAAATTTACCCTATAGAGAATATTGGTACCAATAGGTCTGATTATTCTTTACTTGTAAAGTTTTTCTAGATAGTCTTCCCTTTGATGTCTAGATATCCAAGGCCTTTTGACTTCTGGAAGATGGGTACTTCTATTATCCTGCAAAGACAAACAAAACAAAACAAAACAAAACAAAACAAAACAAATAAATAAAACAGAACCCTGCCCCGACCCTTGTTTGGTGAGTTTTCCTTAACAACTTGTAGAATTGTCACATAGGTGGATGAACTATCACTGCTCCTTACTAAGAGGTTTCTCCTGTTCCAATCGAATCTATACATTTTGATGGTACCCATAGCTTTTTTTTTCCTCCTGTGGAAACAAAAGCGAACCCCCTTCCCCAACATAACACATATCCTGGTTTCCACTCTGAGGTCAACACATCTTTGAAGTACACAGGCTGATTTAGCTCAGTAGCTTTTTCTATTATCCAATGTCTCTCCGCAACTGTTCAGCATTAAGAAAATTCAAGGTTAATAAGGCATTACGCACTCTATCTCTGGGGGGTCTTGTTGTCCCTTTCTGTTTATAAAGCATTTCTTTTAAAGTGCGATTAGATCTTTCTATAACCTCTTGTCCTGTAGGATTGTGCGGCACACCTGTAACATGCTGTATATTATAAAATGCAAAAAACTGTTACATTTTACTGGCGACATATGCTGGAATATTGTCAGTCTTAATTTGTACAGGCATTCCCATTATGGCCATGACTTCTAATAGGTGTGCAATACAGAATCAGCCTTTTCAGAACTCAATGCCGTTGCCCATTGAAATCCTGAAAACATATCTATTGTATGGTATACATATTTTAACTTTCCAAATTCTGCAAAAGGAAACACATCCATCTGCCAGATTTCAGTTTTTGTATACCTTTAGGATTACTATCCACAGGCAATGGAGTTTGGTTATAGAAGGAGCAAGTAGGACAATTTTTTACAATTTCCTCAGCTTGTTGCCAAGTGATGGAAAAGTCCTTTTTTAAACCTTTGCTATTGACATGGTGTTTCTTATTAAATTCTGAGGCCTCCAGCATACTTCCTATTAATAACTGATCAATCTCATCATTACCTTGTGCTAGACTGTATGGGATCTGATGTGTGTTGTATGTATAGGATGATCCCTATTTCTGATAATTTCCTGTAGTTGTATAAATAGTGAAGTTAATTCTGTTTTATCAGGAACAAATTCAGCAGTTTAGATATGTAAAACAACTCTTTCTGCATATTGAGAGTCAGTAACTATATTGAGAGGTTCTGTCAAGACCATTAGTACCATAAGAATGGCACAAAATTCTGACTTTTGTACAGAATTGTAAGGGCTTTGAACCACTTTATTTAAATCTCCTGATTTATATCCTACCTTTCCTGCTTTATGAGCATCCATATAGAACATTGGGACTCCAGAGATTGATTTTCTTCATACAATGTGAGGAAGGACCCAACTGTTTTGTTTTGTTTTTTTTTCTTTTTCTGGAGCTGAGGACCAAACCCAGGGCCTTGCGCTTGCTAGGCAAGTGCTCTACCACTGAGCTAAATCTCCAACCCATGTTTTTTTTTTGTTTGTTTGTTTGTTTTTTAATTAATTTTATTTTCTCGCTTTCGGGATAGCAGTTGTTAATCTCTCCCAAAAAATTACTGCAAGCTCTTTGCCAACATTCATTATCTTTCCATAAAGAGGAAATGTCTTCATTAGTTAAATTTCTGCTGGGTCCTTTCCTGTTAACTGACAAAGTCTTAATTTTCCCTTTAAAATCAGATCAGAAATCTTTTCCTCATATGTCTTTAATTTCTTACTCTGTTTGTGTGGTAGAAATATCCATTCCAATATAATATCTTCCCTCTGCATCAAAACCCCTGTAGGGGAATGTCTAGAGGGTAATATGACCAGAATGCAGTTAAGCTCTGGATTCACACAATCCACATGTGCCTCTCATATTTTCTTTTCCACTAGAGCCAATTCCTTCTCAGCTTCAGCTGACAATTCTCTTGGACTATTTAAGTCTTTGTCCTCTTCTAGGGTACTGGACAGATTTACTAGTTCATCTTTAGTTATCCCAACAGTGGGCTGTAAATTGGAAATGTCTCCTAACAATCTTTGAAAATCATTAAGAGTCTGCAATTGATCTCTCCCTATTTGTACCTTTTGGGGTCTAATTTTTTGCAGACCTATCTTATATCCTAAGTAATTAACAGAATCTCCTCTTTGTATTTTTTCAGGAGCAATTTGTAATTCCCAGAGAGGCAAAACTTTCTTTACTTCTTCGAACATGTTTTCTAAAGTATCTAACTTTGAATCAGCTAATAAGATATCATCCATATAATGGTAGATTATAGATTGTGGAAATTGTACATGAATTAGTTCCAACAGTTTTTGTACAAAATATTGACACAGGGTAGGGCTGTTTAACATTCCTTGTGGGAGAACCTTCCATTGATATTTCTTAACTGGCTGAGAATTATTATAAGTAGGTACTGGGAAGGCAAATTTTTCTCTATCCTTTCCTTGTAGCGGTAT
>CABHPQ010148554.1:2451-17049 GCA_902168405.1 Peromyscus aztecus | reverse complement strand
CTCCTAGCCACTGACTCCTCTGACTCTAATAATTCTTTTCCCTTGCCAGCCTCTCAGGTAGACCCTAAGGTTTGGGATACCCAAAACCCTTCTATTGCTAGGCACCACCAGCCGGTTGTTATACAGCTACAAGATCCTGCCAAGTATATCACCCGAGCTCAGTACCCTCTCTCACTCCAGAGCCTAAGAGGACTTAAGCCTATCATCTCTGATCTTCTCAGGAAAAAGATGCTTCGACTAACCTCTTCGCCTTTCAACACCCCCATACTTGCAGTGAAAAAGCCTAATGGAACCTACCGCCTGGTTCAAGACCTCCGGCTCATCAACTCTGCAGTGGTCCCTCTCCATCCGGTAGTACCTAACCCTTATACTCTCCTATCCACTATCCCTGCGGGAACCTCACACTTCTCAGTTCTAGATCTCAAAGACGCTTTCTTTTCTATTCCTCTCAGTCCTCAGTCTCAAAATATCTTTGCTTTCACCTGGACTGACCCTGATACTCACCGCTCTACACAGCTCACCTGGACAGTTCTGCCACAGGGATTCAGAGACAGCCCACACCTATTTGGTCAGGCTCTGGCCTCCGACCTGCTTTCTCTGTCTCTCCCTGGCTCTAAGCTAATACAGTATGTAGATGATATTTTACTCTGTAGCCCGTCCCTACAGGTTAGCCAGACTAACACCTCTGCCCTCCTAAACTTCTTATGCGGCCGAGGTTACAGGGTATCTCCTTCTAAAGTTCAGCTGTCAAATCCCCAGGTCACCTATTTGGGTCTGTCCATTACTCCAACTCACAAGGCTATTACTGTAGATAGAAAGCGTTTGATCCAGTCCCTCACAGTCCCTTCTACTAAACAGGAGATTCTGTCTTTCCTAGGGATAGCTGGCTTTTTACGGTCGTGGATTCCATCTTTTTCTCTCCTAGCTCGCCCCTTATACGAGGCAGCTCAGGGCTCACCACATGAGCCCCTCCTTCATCCTGTTACTAAACCTTTCCAAAGGCTCCAACAGGCTCTTCTTCAGGCTCCAGCTCTCCATCTCCCAGACTTAACCCGTCCCTTCTCCCTTTATGTAGCAGAGAAGGAAGGATTTGCCCTGGGAACTCTAGGGCATCAGCTGGGCCCCTCCTTTGCACCTGTAGCCTATCTGTCAAAGAAGCTAGACCTAACCAGTCAGGGCTGGGCTCCTTGCATCCGTGCCTTAGCAGCTGCAGAGCTCCTTATTCGGGAATCAAAGAAGCTAAGTTTTGGGGCATCCATCACTGTTTTCTCTCACCATAATCTGTCCCATCTTTTAACTTATAAAGGCTTACAGACTTTACCTCCTTCTCGGATTCTTTCTCTCCAGGTGGCATTACTAGAGGATGCCACACTTACTTTCCGGACTTGTCCACCTCTTAATATTTCAAGTCTCCTCCCTCAACCTAACACTGACTGTTCTCCTTCTCATTCCTGCACTGAAACCTTAGAGGAGTTGTTACCTCACCCTTCACACATACAGGAGGGCACATTGCCTCAGGCCACTTACACCTGGTACACGGATGGCAGCTCCTTTTTATATGAAGGGACCCGTAAAGCGGGTTATGCCATAGTGTCAGATACTGAGATAATAGAGGCACAGGCATTACCCACACACACCACTAATCAACAGGCTGAGCTGATAGCTCTCACCCGTGCCTTCCACTTGGCACAGGGACAATCTTTAAATGTTTACACAGACTCCAAGTATGCTTTTCATATCCTCCTGTCCCATGCTGCTATTTGGAGGGAGCGTGGTCTCCTCACAACAAAAGGGGGATCCATATCTAACTCAGGCCAAATAATGGCCATGCTGGAGGCTTCCCACCTCCCCAAGGCTATAGGAATTGTTCATTGCCGGTCTCATCAGACCGACAGCTCCATCATCACTAGGGGGAACAACCGGGCTGACCAGGCAGCCAGGGCAGTGGCCCTCCAGGGCCAAGTTCCACCTCACCCACCACAGGGAATACACACAGTGCAGCCTACACCCTCACAAGGAGCTCCAGACACTAAACAAATTCTTTCCTATCTACACCAGCTCTTTCATCCTAATAATCTTGCTCTGTTTCAATTCGTAAAGGCTCACCTGCAGCCTACCTCTGAGGACTTACAGTTTTTAAAAACTATTACTGCCTCTTGTGAGATCTGCCAAAAAACAGATCCCAATACCAAGTACAGGAGTCAGCCTTTTCCCACCCAATAGGCTAGAGGTTCCCTTCCAGGGTCTGACTGGCAGCTCGGTTTTACCCATATGCCCACCGTCAGGAAAGCTAAATATCTTCTTGTATTCCAGGACACATTCTCAGACTGGGTGGAGGCTTATCCGGTTTCTAATAAGCGGGCTCAGACAGTCGCAGATCTCCTTATCCGAGAAATTATTCCTCGGTTTGGAGTCTCTGCCTCTCTTCAGTCTGACAATGGCCCGGAGTTCACCTCCCAGGTCTCTCAGACACTGGCTAAGGCCCTTAATATTTCCTGGAATTTCCATATTCCATATCGTCCCCAGTCTTCAGGAAAGGTGGAGCGTACCAACCGGTCTTTAAAAGGTATTCTGACTAAGATGGCACAGGAACTTCATCTCGACTGGGTAAGATTATTGCCTCTAGCTCTTCTCAGGCTCAGGGCCCTTCCAAAAAAGCCTCTTTCAATCTCTCCGTTTGAACTAATGTATGGAAGGCCCGTTCTACCACCAGGTCTTTTATCCAACCCTCCAGCTGTTCCAGATAGCCTGTTAACGCCTCTGTTATGTCACCTAAGGTCCATTCTATGGAGCTATGCAGACTGTTCACTACCTCAGCCGTGTGACAACAACTGTCCATCTCCGATAAACATCGGGGATCAAGTTCTTCTTTTTCCTCCAGGCCAGCGCCCTTCACCCCTTTCCCCTAAGTAGCAGGGACCCTTTAAGGTAATTCTTATGACTCCTACAGCTGCTAAACTCGAAGGCTTCCCTCACTGGGTCCACCTGTCTCATCTAAAACCTTTTATCTCACCTCCATCCCAGAAAAATCTCTCCTCATATTCAGTAAAACAAACAGGGCCTTGTACTCTCAAGATCCAGAGGACCTCAGGATCCACTGCCTTGTCACCAATTCCAGAGGAATAAGGTACTACCCCCCACCCCCATTTCCTAACCAGGGCCACGCAGAGCCGGAGGCACAAAGGACCATCAAAGTATCCAGGCGGTAAGGAAAAATATAACACAACAATCCACCATTGTTCAGTACTCAATAACTGATCACCTGCGTTTCCTAAACGCTAACCTAACAAGGAAAACAGGTGTTTCAAATAAACTACCTCTAATGAGGCTTGTCTCAGGTAAAAATCGTGTCTTCCATCTGAACAAGCCAAGTCTACCTCAGATAAGTGCCAACTCCAAGAATAAGATAATAATGATTCTTTCTCTCTAAGCTTTTCTATGTCAACAGTATCTCGTCAAATGGAAGGCTCCTAGCCACAAGACAGAAGATCTCCAACAGCTGCAGAACGGCGGCGGAACATCATTCCAGGACTGCCCCCAACCTCCCAAGACTTCACAGGATACCCTCCCATCCCCCCAAGAGCTAATCAACGTCCACTGTTCAGCTGGAAGCAGTCTCTGAGAGAAGCGTCGCCCTATATCCATTTTCTCTCTCTTTTTCTTTTTTTTTTTTTTAAGAGGAGGAGTCGGGAATGAAATGTTCACAACACTTCCCAAGGCCATGCCTGGCCGGCCGACACACCCGGCCCAAATAGCCTTTCCGGTTCAAGGCGTCTGGTAACCAAGGTGACCGATCACCCGGACACCCGCCTGGCGGACTCCAACTACCCGGACACATCTGCCTGACGGACTCCGGGTCAAGATAGCCATTTCCGGGTTAAGGCGTCTCGCGTGACCGGGATCCGTGAGGTCACGTAGCCACGCAAGCGCGCAGCATGGCTACGTCACCTACGTCCACCTGGACACCGCCACCTTATAAAAAGCCGCCATGATTCTAATCCTCCCCCTCTCTCCTCACGTGTCTTCACCCGCGCGGGCCCTCACTTCCTCTCTTTCCCCCCAATAAACTCTATCAGCGTATTCTGTCGTGATTCATGAGGCTTTCTTGCAGGGTAACAGCGCAAAAATACTAACAGAAGGGACACGCCCAGAACAGAGGTCACTAAGTGATGTGTTGGCTCTGGCCAGGGTGACCTGTGGAGAGAGGTTAGAGCCTTTAAGGTTTGCTGCTGGGTGGTGTGCTTAAGAGGAAGGAAGAATGTAGCCGAAAGTTTTCCTGTGTCCCACCTGGTCCGCAGCCGCTCAGACCCAAGTAAACACGCAGAGGCTTATATTAATTAAAACTGCTTGGCCAATAGCTCAGGCTTACTACTGACTAGCTCTTGCAGTTAAACTCAGCCCATTTCTGTTAATCTATATGTCTCCATGTTTTCCATGGCTTTACCTGTCTGCCATTACAAGCTGCTCCCTGGACAGCAGGCTGACATCTCCTGACTCAGACTTCCTCTTCCCAGCTTTCTCCTTGTCTGCTTATCCCACCTATACTTCCTGCCTGGCTACTGGCCAATCAGCGTTTTATTAAACCAGTGTACAAAAGCATTATGCCACAGCAGAAGAATCCCAGTGAGTATGGTTTGGGATTGATATCCTGGAAGGACACATGTGGCCCAGATTGGGGAGCCACTGGGAGCTGATTTGTGGGATTTAGGGGAGGATTATCTTTGAAATGCTCAGGCCAAACAGGTGGTCAAGGAAAGGGTCCCTGCTAAACTTCTAAATGTCAAAAGTCAATGTCATATATAAGAGCAATTCAGTTAAGACCTGGAAAGTAGTGGTCCATGCCTGTGGTCCTAGCCCTGAGGAGGCTGAGGCAGTAGGATTGCTGTTGAGTTTAAGGTCATCTAAGACTAACAAGCTTTAAAAAATAAAAAAAAGTAGCCAGGAGGTTGTAGCACATGACTTATTCCCAGCACTCAGGAGGCAGAGGCAGGTAGATTTCTGAGTTTGAGGCCAGCCTGGACTACAGAGCGAGATCCAGGACAGCCAGGGCTACACAGAGAAACATTGTCTGGAAAAACCAAGAAAAGAAAAAGAAGAAGAAAGAAAAGGAAGGAAGGAAGGAAGGAAGGAAGGAAGGAAGGAAGGAAGGAGGAAGGAAGAAAAACCCTGCACTTGGGAGGTGGAGGCAGGACCAAGAATTCAAGGTCATCTTTGGCTGTATAGTGAGTTTAAGGCCAGCCTGGGCTATATGAGTCTCTGTCCAAAAGAAAAACAAGTCAGTGTGGAGAAATGGTTCAGTGGATGAAGGAGCTTGCCACTCGGCCCAATGACACAAGTCTGGTTCCTGGGACTCACATGGTAGAGAATTGACTTCTAACTCCTTGCACAAATACACACACACACACACACACACACACACACACACACACACAAATACATGTTTGAAAAAATAAGGTTAGGAGCTATTTTCAATATATATATATATTCAATGTATATAAGGTTACATTGCTACTCATGCGGAGGACCCAGGTTCAATACCTAGCACCCATATGGCACTCATAACCATCTGTAATTGTAGTTCCAGGGAATCTGATACCCTCCTCTGGTCTCCAAGGGTACCAGGTATGAGTGTGGTACATACACACATGCAGGCAAATACATACACAAAATAGAAATAAATCTTAAAGAAATAAAATAGGGAAGCTGAGTGTAGGGGTGCATGCCTTTAATCCTAGCACTCAGGAGGCAGAAGCAGTTTGAGGACAGTCTGGTCTACATCATAGTTCCAGCCCTGAGAAAATTCCTCCCAGAGTCCTGGGGAAGACACTGCGTCTGGTGTGGGGTATCTGAGGGAAAGGGATCTATGTACACTTACGTTCTTCGTTTGTCCATTTATTCCTTTATAACAAAATTATATAGCCTCAGTTCCATCCTGAGTCTCAGTTCCTTTTTGTACCAACTTTTTCTATCCCCTCACAGCCCTGGTAATAACTAAGCTCTTATGCTTTTGGTCTCATCTTTGTCCTCTGTTCCTTCGTCCTCCATCTGTCCTTCCTGGCTCCTTACCCCTGGCCCTGATAAACTTTACAAGAGATCTATCTGCCTTACCCTCCACAGAATCTCTGTCTTCTCCTCTCTCGAATTCCGCTCCAGTCCTTACTGCCCCTGGTTATGCAAAAAGCCCTACTGTCCCCAGTCAATCACTTTGCCATGCCCCTAGGCCTGAAAGAAGGGGATGGTCTGAGCTTCATTTGCACAAGAAGCAAAGCTATACATCTATAGCCTGCTTGTTCCTAGGCTCAGCGAGGGAGTTAGTTACCTAGAGGTTCAGCAGGTCTGAGAAGCTGAACTGTTTGCCAAGTGCTCTAGTAATATATAGGCACACAAGAATTTCATAGCAAGGCACAGCTGAATATTAAGGCTGTATAACACCAAATATTCTGTGATAAATGGCTTCCCATTTGATAGACCCTTGGTTGGTCAAAGTATAGCTTTAATACACAGCTGAATCTCTATAACATATTCTTGCAGCCCACAAGACACAGTAAGTTCTGGGACAGCCAGAGCTACATAGTGGGCACCATCTTGAAGAGACAAAAAAGGGGCAGAGAGATGGCTCAGCAGTTTAGGGCTGAAGAGCTTGAGTTTGAGTTCCAACACCCACATAGCCGCTCACAACTGTTTGTATCTCCAGTTCCAGGAGATACAACATCCTCTTCTGGACGCGGAGGAAACAGGCAAGCAAGTGGTACACAGACTTACATGTAGGCAAATGCTTGTACACATAAAATAATTGCCAAACCAAGAAAAATAATTACTAAAGCAAACAAACCTGGCATGTCTGGACTGGGGTAGCACAGTGGGCAGAGCAGTTGCCTGGCTTAGCTGGTGTGCAAGAGGGCCTGAGCTGCATCCCCCAGCACCATACACATAAATGATCTGGCTAGAGATACCACTTCAGTGTTAACCATTTATTGAACACCTACTATAAACCAACCGTTTCAAAGCCATCATTTCGTTTATTTTTGTTTTAGTCCTCACAAGTTCATGAGGTAGGCACTCAGTTCCACTGGAAGGGAACAACCCAGGCCGCCCGTCAGGTGGTGGTGCTTGGGAAGCAGAGCCACTTAAAGAAGCTGGGAGTAGGGAAAAAAAAAGCAACAGCAGCTGGGAGAGTATGGACCCCTAACACCATCAGCCCCAGTGGGAGACAGAGCCGATCAAAACGGGCGGGTCAACCGGGTGCAGGCCTAGCTAGCTTGTGCAGACCTTGGTGGTCGCCAGCATGCCCTGTGCAGGATTGGGTGTCCACAGGGGTCCTGGTCCCAGGGTCTCAGGCTGGACTCTCTTCCTCCTCTCCAATTGGGCTGGGCAGCCAAGGCGGTGCGGGAGCTCGGGGCCCTGGAAGGGGCACTGGAAGGGGCACAATGGTGAAAGGTTCAGCAGTCGGCCCCGGGACGGGGGCAGGCGGCTCAGGACATGCTGGGGGCTCGAGCTCCGGCTCCCGCAGGCTGGGGTCGAGCAATGGCTCTCCACAACCGCACTCAACGCCTCCGCTCTCCGCTGCGCCTGCACATCCGCAGCTGGCCGCGGTGGACGCCTCTGACACGCAGCTGTTCTTACGCCTTAACAGCGACAGGCGCCGTCCCAGCGGACCCACAGTGCCCGCACCCGCCGGCAGGAGGCGCTGCAGAAAGTCCCCGTGAGCCTCTCCCAGAGGGCCGTCCGCGCCGTCCAGCCGCTGGAACTGCATGTCCTCTTTAGCCAGCCTGCAGATGGACAAGGGGTCAGCACTGAGGCCTTGCTCTTTTGCGTTGATTTATTTATTAGTTTATTTATTTTAGCTTTCCCGTGTTTTTGTTTCGTTTTTTTGAGACAGGCTTTGTTTGTGTAGCCTTGGCTGTCCTAGTACTAACTTTGTAGACACAGGGTTTCTCTGTGCAGCAGTTCTGGCTGACCTGGAACTCGCTTTGTATATTAGGCTGGCCTCGAACTCACAGAGATCCGCCTACAGACCTCCCAAGCGCTGGGATTAAAGGCGTGTGCCACCACCCCCTGTCTAGTTTTGTGATATTTATTTAGTTGTTGTTGTTTTATTTTCTAGTAGAGGGAAGGTAGGTTCAGGAAAAGGAATTCTCAGGAGAGGTTCCAAAGGAGGAATGCGTTCTCTCTCTCTCTCTCTCTCTCTCTCTCTCTCTCTCTCTCTCTTTCTCTGTGTGTGTGTTTGCTGTTGTTTGTTTTGACAAAGTCTTACTATGTAGCTCTAACTGACCTGAGATTCACTATGCAGTTCAGACTGGCCTCAAACTTGGTGAAGGAACCTTTGTCTCTGTCTCCCCTGTCCTGGGACTGGCTACAGATGTATGCCATCAAATCCGGGGCTGGCTGGCTGTCATCTATCTATCTATCTATCACTGTTTAGAGATGTTTGAAATGGAGGTTAAGACCTCTTGCATGGCCGGGCCGTGGTGGCGCATGCCTTTAATCCCAGCACTCGGGAGGCAGAGGCAGGTGGATCTCTGTGAGTTCGAGGCCAGCCTGGTCTACAAATCGAGTTCCAGGAAAGGTGCAAAGCTACACAGAGAAACCCTGTCTCAAAAAACCAAAAGAAAAAAAAATAAACAAACAAACAAACAAAAAACTCTTGCATGTCAGACTAGACCCTGCCCTCTTCTTGATTCCCAAAGCGATCCAAAGCGCCTGAGATTTACCTCTCTCCAGCCACTCCTTCTGTCAACTCTGAAAGACCTAGCCATAGCCTCTGGCACTACAACCTCAACCGTCTTTAGATCTGCCCCCAGTCTCCAACTGATGACCTGTTCCCACCCCAGTCACAGCCCTGAACTAGATCTCTCTACTTAGCAGAACTCCTGATCCCCTTGGCTCCACCTCCCGAGTCCTGGGGTTCCTGGTTTATGCCACATTCCTGGGCCAAATTGCCTAGCTTGGTTACTGGAGTCCCCGGATTAACCCCGCAGACCATAGACCCTCCTAGGCCAGCAGAGCCCTAGGCCCCGCCCACCGCGCTAGCTCACGCTATATCAAAGGTGGAGCCCTGGAAGGAAGGCTGCTGCAGCAGGAAAGCGGTGGCCGCGGTGTAGGGCGCGCGAGCCTCGGCCGCATCCCAGTATAGATCTTTCTCCAGCATAGCCAAATCGTCATACATCTCGTCCACCGCTAGCATCGACACCTGAGGATGTGGAGACGTAGGGTGGGGTGGGTGGAGCCCTCATGGCGCGTGACCCAAGAAAGAGGGGTGTTTAGGATGAGGACTCGGTGAGTCCCGAACCACTTAGAAAACTAGGCCACCAGGAGGAGACTCTGACCTGGAAGTTGCGGTCAATAAGAAAGTTGGTCTCAAAGTCGTCGTCGTCCTCTCCGAAAGGGTTGATGAGCTGTTCTGCTACCTGAGTACGAGAAGAGCGGCAGGTGGAGCTTGGAGAATCGTTCATACCCCACTCCTCCGTCCCACACCTCCCCGACCACTCCCACCTTAAGCCAGCCAGCGTAGAAGAAGAACTGCAGTAAGGTGAAGATGGGAATGCACAGGTCCAAGGTGTGGTCTTTGTAGCCCTGTGCAGGGTCTAGGAACTGACGGCCGATGAGGCAAGCCAGGAAGTAGCTGTACACTGCGATAGTCACGACCTGGGGCCAGGCAAATGGAAACGCGATCACTTCTGACCCCCCACCCCATGTGCCTCAGAGAGTCGTGGACCAGCAATGAACTTCAGGGTGATTGAGTTTTAGCGGCTTTCAACTGAGAAAGGATCTCGCTATGTAACCTAGTGAGTTCCAGAACAGCCAGGACTGTTTCACAGAGAAACCCTGTCTTGAAAAACAAAACAAAACAACATCAAAATAGAGGAATAGAGACTCCTATGCTGAGGGTAAACGGAGGCACGGAGAAGTTACCTGGGTGTAGACGAGGGGTATGCTAATCCAGTCGTAGTGGAACAGCATCCCACATTTGCTCCGAAACACATTCAGCTCCTACGGGAAGATGCGGGCCATGAAGGGGTTGAACACTGAATTCACGTGGAGATTACATACGAGTACTCGGATAGAGAAGGGTCACATATTAGGAATTAGGCGAGTATTTGGTGGTGGTATACAACTGGGTGGGAGTACCACGCACTACAGGGCTGCCGCCGTGGAAATAAGTGCATTGGTAAGGGTGTTTGGAATACAGACTTGAGGGAGATGCAGGGTCAGCCGCCCTCGACCCACTCCAAAGTGCACAATTTCTCTGTTATTCTATAAGAATGACTTCTTTTCAGGCCCACCTCCAGCAGCAGCTTAAGGGCACTGTTGTCGCGGATGCGTCCCTCTCGCCGCGCCTGCGCCGCCAGGCTAGAGAACCACACGCAGGGCACCCAGTATTTGTTGTAGGATGAGTTCAAGTTCTCGAACTTCTTGCGCTCCTCGCGGGTCATAAATCCTGGAGGGGTGTGACCCGAGGTTACTCTCACTGCTCTCCTGTCTGGCCCTGCCATCCTCTGGCCAGAGACTCACCAGCCTCGACCACGTGGTCTATGGTGGGGAACCGCTTGAAGACTGCTGTGCTGACCGAACGCAGGATCAGCACCGCGGAGAGCCCTGCGTAGCGCATGAGCGTGCGCCTGTAGAGGCGGCCTCGATCGTCGCGCCCATGCACGGTGCCAACCACCACGCACATGAGTGCGTCCGGCAGAGGCATGCACAGGTACTGGTTCCACCAGCGATGCACCACCAGAGTCACGTAGAAGCCTGAGGACAAGTCGGAGAAGGAAGCTCAGCAGGATTCAGGGGCCAAGAGCTTGGGAGCCCAAGCTGTGGAACTGGGATGACAAGAGGGTTTGCATCAGAGGCACCTGGAAAAGGCTGGTCACCCTGACCACACGGGTCAATTGGCTTAAGAACGTAGATATTCAGCCCTTGAAGTCAAAGAGATTGGAGCAGGCTGGGGTACCCCGAGATGGGGGATTGTATCCCAATATGGATGTGGAATCCTAGGGCCCATGTTAGGCGCATGAAGGAACATGTTTCTCTGACCCCAGGGAATCACTGGGCTTGGGGTATCTGGATTGGAAACAAGGTGGGACATTAGTGTGTGGACGTGGAATGAACGAACACCAGGGACAACTAGATAGATTTACCGTGACAGCCATTGTAGTCCCTGAACCCTGGTTATGAAAGAGATTTTCCTCAGCCTGAGTTACACAAGGAGTTTCAGGCCAGCCAAGTCTACATAGTGAGAGACCCTGTCTCAAACCAACAAACAATACACACCTAGAAAGAAAGAGTTTGGCCCTATGTAAGAGGGGGACCGGGGCAGGCTGGTCATCCCAACCATGTGATGGGAGGGTCACAAGAGCTTTCTGTGGGGCCAGGGGCCAGGGGCCAGGCTGGATTTGAATGGAGTCATATTTGGTCCCTGGAGGGAAGGCTCTCAGGATGTGTGAGAGGATAGTAATCTGATGCAAACACAACTAGCAATAAGTCTGTGGGTGAGGTGGAGCTCCCACGGGGGCACCTCGGAGTGTACCGTAACCAGGTGATATCCAGTGTCTCAGGATGTAAGGTCATATGGGCATCTTCGAGGTGTGGATTCAGAAGTGGGAAGCCCTGGAGGTTAGATTTGAGTGAGGGTAGGAATGGGGGTCTCCAAAAGGCATGGATGGAAAACAGATTTCTCCCTTAAGTAGGAATGGGACACTCGGGACGCAACCTCACCAAGCACGAAAGAGACCGGGATGAGGCTGGCGTACTGGTCGCAATACATGACAAGCTTCTCAAAGTAGCGCTTCTGCTCTTCTGCCAGTAAGAAGCTGCGGGGTAGGGAATGCAGTGGCTACAGGTCTCTCCTCCACTCCCAATCCCTTCCACAGGGCGCAGATCCCTAGGCCCCACCCCAGCTCTTCTCACCGATAGGCGGCGCTCAGCGCCATGTAGAGCCCCAGGAAACACAGCAGCTCTCGCCACAGGAGCTTGTAGATGCTTCCGCGCCACAGCAGCAGCAGCTGCGAGAAGCCGCCGAAGCGGGCATTCGCCACTCGGGCTGTGTAGGTGACGGTCATTGCTGTGCCCGGCCAGTGTGGTCAATGGAGAGGGGGTTAGCCTGAGCCCTGACCTGTGAGCCAAGGGAGAAAGCCCGGAGTGGTCCTGGGAGTTTCAGGTGCAGGTGCCAGCGGACATAGCGCACTGTGTTCACTGCACAAGAGCGGTCCCCACCCGCGTCCTGTCACCCGGTCCCCCGCCCCGGTCCTGGCTCTCTCCCGAGTTCCCTTCTCCCAGTTTTGTTCTCTCCCCCCGCCCCCGGACTGTTGGTCTAAGCCTTTTGGATTTTTAGTTAGGTCCCCCACCTCCTAAGCCCCTGGATGAATCTAGTCACTTTTTGAATGGTCTCCCACGTCCCCTCCCTCCAGCCCTTCACCTGTACAATGCTCAACCTCCTTGACTTCCCGAGTCCTCAGGTTCTAAATTCTCAGAGCTTCAACACCCCACCCCACTCCGCCCAGCTCATTGCCCACTCTCCCAACTTTGGTTTCCTCTCTCCACCGCCTTGAACCTACAGTCTGCCCTAGCTGACTCCTAGTCTGGGGCTACTATCCCCCCTCATATTCAGAACTACTCTGAATGCAGTCTTTAAGGCTCCGGGTCCCCAGTCTGTCCCACAGCCTCCCTATCTTCCGCTAGGAACCAGTCCCCTCCGACCCACGCTTAATCCTCCAGCTCTGACCCACCCGTCGGGTCCTACCCCAGACTCTCTTCTCTCTTCTGCCTCCCCTCCTTTCTTGCTGCCCCTCCTAGCCTTACCCCTGTCCCCTAGGAGTCCTGCCAAAGCCTGCCACTGCAGGGCCCTTTTTCTCCAGGCCTGGTCCTTCTCACCTGTGTTGAGGGTGGCAGTACAGGGACAGGCAGGGACAGAGACTGAATGGGAGGGTGGCTTCAGTTTTGGGTGAGGCTGAAGCCAGACTCTGTGCGGGAAGGGAGCTGGGGAGTGGACGTGGGCAGCCCCTCCCAGGTCCATCCTCTCTAGCTCAGCTCCAGTCTCAGAACTTTGTTTGGAGAAGGTCTGCCAGTTTGTCTCCTGGGCAGGGGGGTGGGGTTGGGTGGGGTGGGTGGTGTGTGTGTGTGTGTGTGTGTGTGTGTGTGTGTGGTCTGCCTTGTACTTCCTTGCTCCTCTTTGTCTGGCTCCCTAGTAAGGAGAAGGAACCTACAGCTGGAAGAGGGAAGAAGCTCCCTCCTACACACACACACACACACACACACACACACACACACACACACAGCCAACAAGACTGGGTCACCTTTCAGTTACCTGTGCTCAGTGGCTGTCACAAAGATGTAGACCCAAGCACACATTTAGCTTCCCCTAACACAGCTTTACTTTACCACAATGGCAATTCACACTGTCACACACAGACTTTCAGGATCTGCCAGGTATAGGAGCTAAGATAGGACTGTCATGAGTCCCAGGCTAGCCTGGGCTATATAGAATGAGACTGAGTCTCAAAAAGCCAGTAGAGGGGCTGAAGTGCTTAGGAGTGCATACTGCTCTTGTTAAGTTTGTTTCCAGCACCCACTCTGTTGGCTCACAACCATCTGTAACTCCAGTCCCAGGGGATCCAAGGGCACCCATACTCTATACCACACAGGCATAGAGACATGTACCCACAGCTGAAACAGTAGGGCTGGAGATATGGCTCAGAAATTAAGAACTCATACTGCTCTTGTAGAATTTGGTACCTAGCACCTACATTGTTGCTTACAACTGTCTGTGGCTTCTTATGCTCTCATTAGCCTTCTTGGGTATTTATTCATGGAGTGTATGTATGTGCATGCAGGTAAAACACACTTACAATAAAATATAAACAGCCCAGTGGTGTTGGGACACGCCTTAATCCCAGCACTTGGGAGGCAGAGGCAGGCAGATCTCTAAATTCAAGGCTAGCCTGGTCTAGAGTTTCATCACAGAGTAAGTTCCAGGACAGCCAGGGCTATATAGAGAAACCCTGTCTAGAGGGGGTAAAAAAAAGGAAGGAAGCCACCTCTTTAATTCCAGCACTAGAGAGGCAGAGGCAGACAGAATATGTGAGTTTGAGACCAGCCTGATAGACAGGTCTACATAGAGAGTTCCAGACCCCCCTCCAAAAAAGTATAAAGGTGCATATCTATGATCCTATCACTTTTTTGGGGGAGGCAGAGGCAGGAGGATCACCAAGAGGAAATAAAGACACCAACCTGGGCTACATAGTGATTTGGGGCAAGCCTCAGTTTGCTACATGGTAGGATTCTGTATAAAAAATAATGCTGGACAGTGGTGGTTCATGCCTTTAGTTCCAGCACTTGGGAGGCAGAGGCAGGCGGATCTCTGTGAGTTCAAGGCCAGCCTGGTTTACAGAATGTGTTCCAGGACTCCTGGGGCAATACAATAAAACCCTGCCTCCGAAAAACAAAACAAAAACAAACAAACAAAATAAACAAAACAAAACAAAACAAAAACCTGACATGAGTTTAATCCCTGGAACTCATATAAAGAGAACCAACTCCACAAAGCTGTCCTCTGACCTACACACACACACACACACACACACACACACACACACACACACACAC
>CABHPQ010148553.1:7456-32053 GCA_902168405.1 Peromyscus aztecus | reverse complement strand
AGTCTAAGTTTTTAAAAAATTTTAAATGTCATATTCTGTAGGTCTTTGAAGTGTTTGAAGATTACCTACTAATTGACATATATCTATGTATATTTAGAAAACTTTACTAATATGACTATAAGCATGACTATATGTATACTTAGAAAACATAACTAACGTGACAATAAGCATGACTATCAAAGTGACTAATTACTAATCTGTATTTCTTAATTATATATTGCAACTTTAAATGAGCTGCATAAACATAATACCTTAAACCTATTTTTAAATACCTTAAAAAGAGTAGATATATACATACAGTATAACAAAATTAACTTTAAAATTATATCAATAAACTAAAATCCATAGCAATGTAAAACATTTTAAACAAGTTGTTCTTTAAACATAGATTTGATGATCTACTTTTTCATCCTATTTATAATATTCCCTTTTCCTCTTTAGAAAGAGATTGCATTTATAATCAACCCCCTTCAAATAAAAAAAAAACATTTACAAACTCTTTTGGAAATTTGGGTGTAACTTCTCCTACTACTTCCCACTAGTTGGGGGCACTCACAATTATATGGAGATCCTGAGCAAATTAAGAATTATGCTCAAGTCCTGACTGGAGTAGTTTGTGAGGCTGTATTTTCTAAACCAGTTGCCTTGAAGCTATTCTGGATGTTGGATCATCTGGGCCTCTCAGGGGTTTTCCTTGATCAAACCATGTGAAACTGGAAGCAATCCACAGGTTCTCATCTTCTGTGGAAAGAAAAGCAGAACCTCTATTCCAAAGTAACATATCCTTAGACACAAATTTCTAAGTCAAGATATCTTTAAATTGTAAATATTGGTTTAACTCATCAGCCTTTACAATCAAATGTCTTTCTGCAGTTAAAAACACCAAAGACAATATAATCCAGACTCTCTGTGTGATTTTCATCTTTATGTGGCTTATTTTTTATATATTTTTTTACTGTCTCTTTAAAGAGTTTATTTTTTAAAACTTCTATTTCTTTATATAACTGTCTATCCTCCTTTTCTCTCTCTTCCAAGCCTGCTTACATTTTCACCTGCACTGTAAACCATTTAGAGTTTTATTCCTTCTGAATCTGCCTTATGGTGAGTTTATAATCCTTTTTTGGTCAGGAGAGATTTTAAACTGTTAAACTGTGTGGCTATGACAAAACCAGCAGCTCTGACTGCTGACTCTGCCCATTTCTGCTTCACAACATGGCGGAGGTTCCCAGGAGAGTCACATTTACCCTGCCAACACTGGGGTCCGTGCTGCTGTAATAATCAGGTATTATGCAGCTGTCCCATAAATTCTTTTTGTCTGTATGAGTAAAGGCTAAATCCACCACATAGCATGCTGTGAAGTTTGGAGAAACCTATGTTTAAAAAGGTCGGAATCCACTATGCTGTGCTCAAGCCTAAATGCTGTGGTGTCTCTGTACCTTGGCATCTCTATATCCTGGCCCTCATGAGACAAGTAGTTGAAAGCTGCTCTTAGCTTAATTTTAGAATTTCTTTTTAAGCTCTCTCAGGTTTTAGGTGGAAACTTGAGCCAACATGTTGGGCATCCAAATGTGGGCATAAGTTTTCTATGGTCCTTATATTAATTATAACTGCTTGGCCATTTGCTCAGGCTTATTTCTGAATAGCTCTTATGCTGTGGCTATTGCTCTGTATAAATAAAATATTGATTTCCCAATAGCCAGGCAGGAAGTACAGACGGGACAAGCAGAGAAGAGAGTTCTGGGAACAGGAAGGCTGAGTCAGGAGATGCTGCCAGCCTCAGACATGAGTACCAACATGTAAGATATTGGTAAGCCACAAGCCATGTGGCAAGGTATAGATTTATAGAAATGGGTTAATTTAAGATGTAAGAACTGCTATCTAGAAGCCTCAGTCATTAGCCCAAACAGTTTAAATAATATAAGAGTCTGTGTGTTTATTTTATAAGTGGGCTGCGGACCTGATGGGGCTTGGTGGGAGCTGGAGAGAAACTCTCCAGCTACATTCTTACACTTAAATTAACCCATAATTCTTATCTATGCTTAGCCACATGGCTTGGTACCTTTCCTCAGTTCTGCTTTGTCATCTTGCTTCCTCTGGGTCTGGCTGGCAATTCCAGACTCTGCCTTTCTCTTTCCTATCTCTCTCATTGGATCTCCCACCTGCCTCAAAACTGCCTTGCCATAGGCCAAAGCAGCCTATTTATTAACCAATCATAGCAACACATATTCATAGCATACAGAAAGATATCCCATAGCATATGTATACAATTTACATTACAGAGATTGAATATGTTACACATTCACATAGATATATACATAATGTTATATGTATATATACATGTGTATACATATGCATGTGTATATACCGTTTGATGTATATTATGTGTACGTCTATCTATACATATAATATATACGTATGAGTATATATAAACATATATATGCATGTAACAACAACTAGTGGAAAATAAGGCCATGGATATGAGAGCAAACAAGGAAGCATATGTAGGATGATTTACAGGGAGGAAAGAGAACAGATAAATTATATAATTATATTATAGTTTCAAAAATAAAAGAAATAGGCTGGGCATTATGGTGCACGCCTTTAATCCCAGCACTTGGGAGGCAGAGCCAGGTGAATCCCTGTGAGTTCGAGGCCAGCCTGGGCTACCAAGTGAGTTCCAGGAAAGGCACAAAGCTACATAGAGAAACCCTGTCTCGAAAAACAAAAATAAATAAATAAATAAATAAATAAATAAATAAATAAATAAATAAATAAAAATAAAAGAAATAATCAAAACATTGAAAAATTATTCTTCTCTCTGTGGAATAAAATCCTTTCCATGTGGAGGTTGTCACATCAAAACACATATGAATATGGTGAGAAAGACATGGAGAGAGAGGGGATAAAAAAGAAACTAACTAGCATTTAAAATATGATATTTACTGTAATAGACATTTACATAAAATTTCTTCCAAATATTTGAGGGACTTTTAAAGGAGAAACTAGGTTTTGTTTTATCTACAATATGAACATAGCTTTGAATTTGAAATATATTGCAGAGGAAGGAACAAAATCAGTACAAACCTGGGTGTCCAAATACATTTAAAACCTAAAGAGAAAGTCTTGCTTGGGTATTACATTCTAAATACTAAAGATGAATCCATTTATATGCTTTCTTCATGACAAAGTTATTATATATAGATAACAATTAAGCCTATTAATTTAAGCTATATTTAATATCCACACTTGATAAATTTGAGATGAATGACATCTTAGCGACTACAAAGAAGAAATAAAGCCTTTAAAATCATAGCAAGTATATGTCTCATTTAATTAGTTTGATTCATGAGAACATCAGCAAACCATCCAACTACTATTATTACAGTCCTACCATTTAAAGCAAGGATTTTATTGAAGTTGTTTATCTTAGTTACTGTTTGGTTGCTCTGAAGAGGCACGATGATAAAAGCAGCTTTTATAAAACATAGCTCTTATAAAACAAAGCATTTAGTTAGGGTCTTGATCACAGTTTCAGAGGGTAAGTCCAGGATCATTATGGAAAGAAATACAGCAGAAGGGAAGCATGCAGGCATGCAAGGGCTGGAGAACGTACATCACTGGCCCAGGCTGTGAGTCAGAGAGTAGAAACAGGGCCTGACATGTACTTTTTTGAAAGACTTGAAGCCTACCCGCAGTGACACAAGTACTCCAAATGTGTCACATATGCTTTAACAAGGCCACACCCCCTAGTCTTTTCTAAACAATTCCACTAACTGGGGACAGAGCATTCATAAATATTGTATAAATTTGTCAATATTTTTATTTAATTTGGAAAATTAAAATCTAGTACTAATAATACACAAATTAAAACCAAAGTGCCTACGTTGTTGTATGTTCAAATGACTTAAGATCATGACTAACTCTTTCTTTCCTTACATTATTTTCATGGTTTACTTTATATATGTGGGCCTTTGTTTATCTGCATAGGCTATTTTATAATCACTAAAATTATAATTATTCAAAGGTATATTTATGTTTAGAAATATGATTGAACTGAGTAGATGAATGCTTGCCTGGACAAAAGCAAGAAAATATGCATTGTTCATAAATTCATGGGTAAAAGTCCCTAAATGCAAAGCACATAAGCTATAGAAAGTATAGTAAAGTAAGTTTGCCATAGAGGTTCCCAGTGAATGACAAGGGATGATGTAACATGAAACAGTTGAATGAACATATTCACTAGAAATGGATACAGCAAATGATTTATGACAATACTGTGTATGTAAAGAAAATAAACAAAAATTTTATGTCAGGGTGTAATTGTCATAATCCCTGATCACTGTCCTGTTGGCTGTTATTACTAAGCGCAGATGTATAACTTCTAACAGTGAAGGATAGTATATTTAACCAGGGTTGTTCATGACAGAGCATTAGGTACTTGATTCATTTCTGGAATGCTCCATTACCACCTCTGACAGCCTTATTGCTCTCTTAGGAAATGAAGTAAAGCATCAGGTTACTAGGCAATTCTGCAGCACTTTAAAAGCATGTCTTGGAACTCACTTGTTTCTCCTAATTGATTCCATCCACATCATTTTTGAGTGTAAATAGGACATCATGTTCAGAAATGTGCTGGAGTGTTACTTTCAACTAGCAAGTCTTGCTATGCCTGCATCTCTAAATCAAATGCTGACATCTAAATGTCATATTGTAAGCAAATATATATATTTGAATATATATGTGTGTATGAAAAAATATGCATATACTTTTGGCAGTTCAGACTACTATCTGAATTTGTCAGCATACTGTCATAAAAAAGCATTAAAGAATGAAGAGGGATTTTTTTCTTGTACCATACATATACTAAACATTAATCAGCCTCCTACAATTACCTCACATTTTATCCCAACAATATAATATATCAAAATTAATAGCAAATCTATCTCACAACTCTGTAGCCAAGTTGACATTTCCACAGTAACTAAACCATTGAACAAGATAGTATCATATCCTATCTTGAAATATTAGTAAAAAATGCATCTATACATCACGTTTTATAAGGAATAAAGAAGGTGTTTTATCTATTTTGGCTTCTTTGTCCGTTATAACAGAGGTGAATAGTAAGCAATAAAATGTTGTGCATGTTTTGTATTTAGGACACATTCTCCAGGACCTTTTTGCTCTTTACTCTACATTTCACAATAGAGTGTTATGCACTTCCTTACTCTGTATATAGAGAATATATTTTCCAATATGATGAGGATCAAAGTTATAGGAGAGACTGGAAATTTTGGCACTATCTATCTATCTATCTATCTATCTATCTATCTATCTATCTATATCTATATCTATATATTACTACTCAATGTTTGATTTAGGATTGTTGAATTACCTTTTATTTTTACTTATGACTTGGCCAGAGCAGAAACTCCCACAGCCAGCCACTTTGAAACACCTCATGATTTTAAAGCAAGCAAACAAAACAAAACAAAACAAAAAACTCTTTGTTTCTGGTAAATCAGCAACAGTGATAGGCTATCCTTTTCAAATGTGTGAATATCATTATTACCTACTTGTAAATTTGGTTATAAAATTTAACCTCCACCAAAATAAAAGAAAAAATTCAGTCAAAATCAGTCTGTTCATATACTCTTCTACTCTCTTGAGATACACGAGAAATCACATTGGCAGCAAAACTGCACACAAAGCAAAAAACACTTTCAAGTTTCAGTAGTGTTTAGCCAATTAGCCAAATATATAATGCTGTTCCTGAACTAAACATCACAGTAAAGGTAAATCTGAATTAGTACTCCAGAAAGCTTTGGTGGTGTCCAATATTTCATAGTGTGAATAGTAAGAAGAGAGAATTTAGACTTAGAGTTATGGAGAAGAGTGTGTAAGGAGGATGCTTAACACATAATAGTACTCTTATTATAAAGTGTTGTAGAAACAAGTATCAGAAGATGATCCATGACTTACGTGTAATTTACCAAAAATTATATTATACACTTTAATTAGGATATGAAAGAACGTGTATTTTTCCATAAATAACTCTGTACAATAATGGGTAAAATTGGCAAAAGTCAATGATAATCCTGTTATAAAAGAAGGCATATTAAATCACTCAGTAAAGAAAGTAACTTAGTCAATAATTTATTCTTAGTGAAAAATAGCCAACTTGTGGTTGGAACTGTTCAATTTGGGGGTTGGTTAAGGGAATTTCACAAAATATATCAGGACATTCGGCTTAATTTTCTGAGAAACTCATGAAAATTAAACTTCAAAACTATTACCAAAAGATCACAAAACTAGAACTTCTTCTATCAGTGCCATCCACAAGTGACAAGTCTAAACAGACTTTTATATTTTTTTTCTTTGAGCAGGATAAAACAAATAAAAAACTCCTGAAAAATGCATCTTGCACTCTGAACTAAGCAAAGCTTTCTTGCAATGTGATTGTTCCCAACACATATGGCGCCTAAAGTGTCCAATATCTTAATGGAAGTCAAGTCCCTTGGAAAGATAAGGGAATACTATATTAAGATTGCAGCATAGACTGAGGCAGTTTGAGAAGAGTTCTAATTCAGATTGGTTCATTGAGGAAAACTTTATATTCACAATTGGGACAGAAAAAATTGAATTTCCAACATATTCATGATCAATTAATGTTGAGAAAGTAATTTTCAAAATATATTTGAAGAAAGTAATTCTAAATGATGTATAATACACCATGAAATGTAAGCAGGCATAGAAAACAAAGTACATGTTTTAAACTATAGTATTATAAAGAATTAAAGTTATTCATTAATAGAAATATATGTTTCAAAGACAGCATATCAATGATATTATTTTGAGACTCTGTTTTGACCCTTCAGACTTGTGTATCTCTGTGAGTTAGTCTAGCCATATCTACACAGTGAATTAGAGAACATGCAGGAATACATAGAGAGACAGTCTCAAAAAATGTTTTTCTTGGGGATCTCTGTTACCCCAGACTCAATCCTTAGGGGTGTTCCTAAACAGAACATCAGCTTCAGACTCCCCTCCCCATGTCTACATCTGTGGATCTTACAAACTATTCCCTGGCCTTCATCACATTTCTATGTCCCAGCACCCAGCTCAGGTGGATACCCCCTGCTCAACCACAGGTCATGTCTGCTACTATGAGTTAGGCAGCCCAAAGGCCTTCTCCACTCTCTCTCTTCCACCAGACCCAATCTCCAGGGTCATTCCTAGCAGTGCAACAGAACACCAACTGCATCCTCCTGTCCCCTTTGTTCACTGCCCCCTGTGGATCCCACAGATCATACCTCCTGGCCTCTCATTCCTCCAGCCTTCAACACAAGCAAATACTACAGGAGAACACACCTGATGAGCAGGTCAGGAAAACAGCCAACTCACTCTCAGAAAATCCAGAGAGGAAATAGAAACAAAGGAAAAGCAACCACCCAAGAAAGACAAACTCAGAAATTAACACCTAGACACATAATCACTTTAAACCCAAATGCCAAACACCAGTGTCAGAACCCAAACAATAACAGCCAGGGCAATATGTCTCTACCCAAGCCCAGCTACCCTATCTCTGAATCAGGCTCTGAATATTCTAATCTAGCTGGAACACAAGTAAAAGACCTAAAAACAAACTATATGAAGATGATGGAGATCCTTAAAGAGGAAATGAATTCATCCTTTAAATAATCCAGGAGAACATAAACAACTGGAGTAAATGAATAAATAACTCAAAGAAAGCCAAGAAAACACAAACAATTAGAAGGGAAAAACAGATAAAAGAAGCAAATAAAATTGTTAAAGATCTGAAAATAGAAATAGAAGCAATAATGAAAACAAAACTGATAGAATTCAGAACATGAATGAAAAACTTAGGAATTTGAACAGAAATTACAGAGGTAAGTTTCAACAACAGAGTATAAGAGATGCCAGAAAGAATTTCAGCATTGAAGGTATGATGGAATAAATGGATACATGTGTCAAGGAAAATGTTAAATCTAAAAAAGCCCTTTATGAAATATCCAGGAAATCTGGGACAATATGAAAAGACCAAATCTAAGAATATTAGGAAAAGAGAACAGAGAAGAATTCCACTTCTAAGACCCGGAAAATACTTGCAACAAAATAGGTCCTCAGTGTATTCACTATGGTTGTATAACTGGGTGTTCTTGTGGGACAACAAACAGTAGAAATGGGAAGTGTCTCTGACACTGTCTGCTTTGGGGAACCTTTTCCACTTACTGGATTGACTTGTCCAGCCTTGATACAAGGGTTGGTTCCAACATTTAATGTAACTTGTTATGACATGTTCAATTGATATCCCTGGGAGACCTGCTCTTTTTATGAATGGAAACAGAGTAGGAGTAGATGTAGGGAAAAGAGGATGTGGGAGGGACTGGGCAGAATGGGGGGAGGGGAAACAGTTTGGAATGTAATGTATGAGAGAAGAATAAAAATAAAATGAAATGAATCATAGAAGAAACTTTTCCTAACCTAAAGAAGGAAATGTTTCTAAAGATAAAAGAAACACATAAAACACCAAAGAGATTATACTAGAAAAGGTAATCCCCTTCCACATAGTATGAGAACACTAAAGATACAGAACACTGAAAGAACACTAAAAGCTACAAGATGTAAAAAAAAAAAAGCAAGTAACATATAAAAGCAGATCTATCAGAATTACACCTGACTTCCAATTGGAGATTCTAAAAGCTAGAAGGGCCTGGACAGATATGCTGCATGCTCTAAAAGACCACAGATGACAGACTAGACTACTATACCCAGCAAACTTTCAATCAAAATAGATGGAAAAAATAAGACATTCCATGAAAAATTCAAATTTAAACAATATCATTCTACAAATACAATCCTACAGAAGGTGCTAGAATGAAAACTCCAACATAAGGTCATAAACTACACCCATGAAAATACAGGAAATAATTGTTCTCACACCAGCATAATTAATAGAAGGGAAGTACACACACACACACACACACACACACACACACACCACCACCACCACCACCACCACCTCCACCACCAACAACAACAACAAAATAATAGGAATCAGCAATAATTGGTTATTGGTATCTCTGAATATCAGTGGTCTCAATTCCCTAAGAAAAAGACAGAGACTAACTGAACAGACGAATGGTTGTAAACACCACAACACCCTTCTTTTGCTGCATCCAAGAAATGTACCTCAATATCAAGGATGGGCATTACCTTACGGTAACATATTTGGAAAAGATATTCTAAGCAAATGGACATAAAAAACAAGTTGATGTAGCCACTCTAATATTAAACAAAATAATCTTCAATCCAAAACTAATCAAAAGAGCTAGGAAAGACACTACACATTCATCAGAAGAAAAATCTTTCAAGATGACATTTCAAATCTTCACATCTATGCCCTGAACACAAGGACACACACTATTTGAAAGAAACACTACTCCAGAAAAGAAAAAAACAAAACAAAAAAAACCCAAAAAAAAAACACTGTACAGAGAGACACTGGAGTTAACAGATGTTATGACCCAAATGAACCTAACTGGTATCTACAGAATACTTCACCCAAACAAAAAAGAATACACTTTCTTCTCAGCACATTGTGGAACATACACCAAAATTGACTACATACTCAGTCATAAAGCAAGTCTCAAGAGATACAAGAAAATTGAAATAAACCCCTGCATCCTACCCGACCACCGTGAATTAATGTTGGATTTGAACAACAATAGAAACAACAGAAAGCCTACAATCTCATGGAAACTGAACACGTCTCTAACTAAATTACTACTAAGTCAAGAAAGAAATAAAGAAAGAAATTAAAAACACCCTAGAATTCAATGAAAATGAATGAACAGCATACAAAACTGATGGGACACAAAGAAACTGGTGCTAAGAGGAAATTCCACAGCATTAAGTGCCTACCTTTAAAAAATGGAGAGATACTATATTACCAACTTAATAGCATACCTGAATATTCTAGAACAAAAAAAAATAATCATACCCAAGAAAAGTAGACCCTAGAAATAATCATACTGAGGGGTGAAATCAATAAATTGAAACAAATAGAACAATAGTAAGAATCAAGGAAACAAAGACATTGATTCTTTGGTAGATAAACCCTTATCCAAAATAACAAAATCATAAATTAAAATGGGAACACAACAGCAGACACAGGAAATTCAGAACATCTAAAAAGGAAAAAAAATGGAAAAATTTCTCAATAGATAATATGTACCATTTACCAACCTTAAATCAAGAGCTGATAAGCAATTTAAATAAACTCCTAAGTTAATAAGAAGCAGTCATTAAAAGTCTCCAAACTAAAAAATACCCAGGGCAAGATGGTTTTAACACAGAATTTTACCATATTTTCAAAGAAGAGTTAACACCAATACTCCTTGAATTATTCCACAAAATAGAAACAAAAGGAGTATTTCTCAATTCATTCAAACAACAGAAAATCTCAACAGAGAAAGAGAATTACACACAATTTCCCTATGAATATGGGTACAAAAATACTCAATGATATACTTGCAAAACAACCCCAAAAACACATCAGTAAGGTTGTCCACCATGACCAAATAGGTTCCACCAAGAAATGTAGAAGTACTTCAGAACAAATTTAGTAAAGGTGATCAATCATATAAACAAATAAAAGAAAAAAAAAACTCACACAATCATCTCATTAGATGCTGAAAAAGCCTTTGACAAAAATCCAATATCACTTCACAACAAATTTTCTGGAGAGCTTAGAGATGAGAGGAAAAAAATCTTAACATAATAAAAGAAATTTACAAAAAGCCTGTCAATAATTAAGTGGAGGGAAACTCAAAGTGATTGTACTAAAATAACTGACAAGAGAAGGCTGTCCACTCTCTCTGTCTCTATTCAATATATTAATTGAAGTTTTCACTAGAGAATTAAGAAAACTGAAGTCCAAGGGGCTCCAAATTGCAAATGAAGTAGTCAAAGTATCATTATTTTGCAGATGATATCGTATTATACATAAGTGACCCTAAAATTTGCCCTCAAGAACTCATACTGCTGGTAAATACTTTGAGCCAATTGGCTATATAAAGATTAACTAAAAAAAAAAAAATCAGTAGCTTTCATTTGAAAAAAGGCAAATGGACTGAGAAAGAAGTCAAGGAACAAATATCCTTTCCAACAGCCTCAAATAATAATATAAAATATATTGGTAACTTTAACCAAGCAAGTGGAAGACCTGTATGATAAAATATAAAAAGTCTTTAAAGAAGGAAATGGAAAATAGTCTCAGAAGATGGAAAGATTATCCATGCTCAGGGATCAGTGGAAATAACAGAGTAAAGATGGCTATCCTACCAAAAGCAGTCTACAGATTCAACATAATCCCGGTCATACTTCTAACATAATTCTTACAGGCCTTGAAATGAAAACTATCAATTTCATATAGAAAAGTCAAAGCTGGGATAGCTAAACTAATCCTGAACAATAAAAGTGTTGGAGGTAACACCATCCAATTTTAAGTTGTCTACAGAGCTAGGGTATTAAAAATTGCATGGTACTGTTGAAAAAACAGAAATGCTGACCAATTGAATCTAAGTGCAGACCGAGACGTAAATCCATACCCCTGTGGACACTTGATTATTTCTAAAGAATCCAGAAATACACACTGAAAGAAAGAAAGCATCTTCAACAAATTGTGCTCATCAAACTACATACCTGCATGTAGAAGAATGCAAATAGATGAGTATCTGTCCCCCTGCACAAAACTCAAGTCCAAGTAGGTAAAAGACCTTAACATAAAACCAGAACCATTGGGTCTGATAGAAAAGAAATTTGGAGATACACTTGAACTCATTGCCACAGGAGCCAACTTAATAAGCAGAATATCAATAGTACAGGCACAAAAATCAACAATTAATAAATGTGACCTCATGAAACTGAGAAGCTTCTATAAAGCTAAGGCTAGCATCAATTGGACAAAGTGACAGCCTACAGAATGGGAAAAGGTTTTTTACCTACTCCACATCTGATAGGGGACTAATATCCAAAATATATAAAGAACTCAAAGACCAGATATCAAAAAATTAAAAATGGGGTGCAAATCTAAGTAGAGAATTCTTAATAGAGGGATCTCAAATGGTTGAGACACACATAAGGAATTTTTCGACATCCTTAGGCATCAAAGAAATGCAAATTAAAACTACTTTGGGATTTCATCTTAAACCTGTGAGAATGGCTGAGATCAATAACTCAAGTGACAGCTCACTCTGAAGAGGATATACAGCAAGAGGAACATTTTTTCATTGCTGGTAGGAGTACAAAGTTGTACAGCCACTAGGAAAATCAATATGGCAGTTTCTCAGTAAATTGTGAATAGTTCAACTTCAATACTCAGCTATACCTCTCTTGGGCATATCCCATAAGACACTCTATTCTACACCAAGGACACTTGCTCAACTATATTCATTGTGGTTGTATTCATAATAGCCAGAAACTTGAAACAACCAGAAGTCCCTCAATGGAAGAATGGTTATAAAAAATGTTCATTACACAATGGAGTATTACTTAGCTGTTAAAAAGATGACATCTTGAAATTTGCAGGCAAATAGATGCAACTAGGAAAAAGCACCCTGAGGGACATAACCCAGACCCAGAAAGTCAAATATGGTATGTCACTTAAAATTGGATATTGGTTGTTAGGTAAATGATAATTAAATTACTATCCACAGACCCAGAGAGGTTAGGTAAAGAGGGCTCTAGTGAAGACACATGTATCTCCCTAGTAATGGGAAATAGCATAGTTTTACAGGTTGACTGGGGGGCAGGTAAGGATGGGAACAGGAAGTATCAGGTGAGCAGAAATGGGATGGAGGGAGAGAGCACAGGGAGAGATGGCTGGAATTGGGGAGCATGTGGTAGGAGGTGTGGAAACCAAATTCAGTGGAAATTTTCTGGAATTTGTGAGGGTGACTCTAGTGAGGACTTCTTGTAATGGAGGATACAAAGTCTAAACTGGCAATCTTTTGTAGCCAGACAAGGCTTCCAGTGGTGAGCCTTTCTTGCATTCAGTAGATTTGTTGGCTAAGGAGGTCAAAGTGAAATCCCCAAACAACCCAGGCATATGTTAGGAAAGAGTGGGGAGCCCCATTGCCTAGGACAACATCCACATAGCTCATTGAATATAGAGATCAAGTTGGCGCTGCATGGAGCCTTCACCCCTATGTTTTTGTCTCTTTGTTATGGGAAGGTACTGTGAAGGCTGCCAGGAAAGGAACCTGGACAACAACACAGCCAGAAAACCCTCACCTATAGTCTGTCCTGACTGCAAGATCTGCTGGGAGAACAGTGGCATGGAACTTATGAGACTGGCCAACCAATGTCTTGTTTAACTTGAGGCCCATGCCAGGAAAGAGAGCCCACATCACGCATTGCCTTAATGTCCAGGAACCTGAGCTGGATAGCCCAAAGATCTAGAGTAGAATCAAACACAACCAGTCCCTGCCTCAAAAAAAAATCAATGAAATTATTCCTAATGATACTCATAGATCAGTGCCTTGTCCAGTCACCATCAGATAGGCTTCCTCCAGAAGCAGATGGGAGCAGGTGCAGAGACCCACAGAAAGTCTAAATTGGAGGTTTCCATTGAATCCCTCCCCTTGGAGATTGGTGAACCCCAGAAGAGGAGAGTATAGCATGAGTCAGAGGGGATAACACAGCCCACTGAATCAGCTAAGCAAGCTTCATGTGGGTGCACAGAGACTGAAGTTGCAAGCACAGGGCCTGCGTGGGTCTGCACAAAGTTCTCTGCATATGTGTTACAGTTGTTCGCTTGGTGTTTTGGTGAGACTCCTAACAGTGGAACTGTGTAACTTTCTGTGTCTCTGACTCTTTTGCCTGTTGTTGAGACTCTTCTCCTGGCGTGGGGTTGCCCTGTAAAACCTTGATATGAGGGCTTTTTTTTTTCTTGTCTTATTGTATCTGGTTTTGCTATGTTTACTTGCTGTCTCTTGGAGGCCTGCTCCCTTCTGAAGAGAAAATGAGGGGTGTGGATACGGCAAAAAGGGCAGGTGCAGGGGAGCTGGGACTAAGTGGAGCTGGGGGAAAGGGAACTCTGGTTTGAAGATATTGTATGAGAGAATAAACAATTTTCAATAAATTTAGATCCATATATGTATATTTTTCAAACTTTATATGTAGAGTGTTGGTATACATGTGTGTACATGTGTGCACATGCATGTGAAGGATAGTAGAAAACATTGCATGGTGTTTCATAGGTGCCATCAACTTTGGTTATATTTAATGCAGCATTTCTCCTTGGCTGAAGTTCACAGAAGTCTGGATTTGCTGGGAAATGAGTGTTGTTAGTAATTTTGGTTTTTTGGTGGGGCCCACCAACTTGCTCCCAAATAAATCACACACTGAGATTTATTCTTAATTATAAATGCCTGGCCTTAGCTTGGTTTGTGACTTGCCAGCTTTGGTTAACTTAAATATCCCATCTACCTTTTGCCTCTGGGCTTTTCCCATTCTCTTATTTTTGTGAATCTTACTCTTACTCCATGGTTTGCTGTGTAGCTGGGTGGCTGGCCCCTGGATTTCTCCTCCTTCTCTGGCTACTTCTCTTTTTTTCTTCCCATATGTCTCCTTCTATATATTCTCTCTACTCACCACTTACGCCTATCTTTTCTCCGGCCTTGCCATTAGGCATTCAGTTCTTTATTAGACCATCAGGTGTTTTAGACAAGCACAGTAACACAGCTTCACAGAGTTAAACAAATGCAATATAAACAAAAGTGACACACCTTAAAATAATATTCTATAACAAATGAGTCCCAGGGATCTTACTATTTCTGTTTCCCAAAAGTCAAATAAACAATGTTGACCCTTTGGTACTCATCTCATTCTATGTTCTGATATATTTACCATTTCAATTGCTCTAAATAGGCATACATACAACATTTTATTGTGCTGATGATGTTTAATATTATTATAATTATTTTATCTTTTTAGCAAAAGGTTTCATTTGTTTTCCCATGCTTAATTCAAAACTAAGACATAGTTCAGTCTATATTATAGCTGATAATACTTCAACTTCTATCTACTGAATGCTCTAATAAATGGACCAATTTCAGTATCATTTTTAATTAATAGCTAAATGAATATAATTTCCTAAGCTATTACACTTTACTGAAGCATAATATTAAGTATCACTTTTACCAGATTAAAAGTGATGCATTTACTCCATTGCATGAATTGGATCTTAAATAATTTCTAGTTGTTCATCTAGTGAGGAAACTATTTCACTGGGTATTTTTCTATACCCTGAGTTTATAAAAACATAAAAAATTCCTAGAATTTCTCTGTTTATTCTGTACTACATGATCTTGAACCTTAGCCAGATAAAAGTATCTTTGGCACAAAATCATTTTAGAAATAAATCCTGAATCAGAAATCCAAGGAGGACATGAAGAAACAGTTCACATCTGCTTGTCAGAATAGTTAATAGGAAAAGCAGCTTCATGAAAAGTTTACAAGTTGAAGCATCAGTCTTGCAAAGAAATAGAATGAAGTTCAAGAAGAAAAGTACAAGATGGGATGATGGCTCAGTTGTTATGAATACTTACTGTATAAGTATATAGGTCTGGGTTTGAATCCCTATCACCCACATATAATTTGAGCATGGTTACACATGTCTGTAACTCTGAATCTGGGAGAGTGGAGACACATGAATGATGGGGCTCTGTTGAGCCAGTACAGCCAAAAAGTGAACTTCTAGTAAGGAGGAGTGTTGTAGAAGAAAGTATCTAATGTTCTCTTCTTCCATCTGCATGAATAGGCAAATGCACACACACACACACACACACACACACACTAAACTGAACATAAAATATGAAAATGCTACACAAATATACAGACACAAGCATGCACTCATAAAACAAAGGAGGAATACTAAGGCTAATATATTTTAATGTATAACATAATACCAGTATCTTTTATTGAATTATTATTACATAATAATCATAATAAGATAATCAAATTTCAGAGAAAACCAACACAAATTTGATTTTATTGATAATGTGGTATTGGGAGTCAAAGTAAATGAAAAATGAAACTTAATTGGTAAAATGTAAATATAATGTATAGAAGTTTAATGGTATGAAGTGGCATCAAAAAGTAGATGTGGAACCCAGCAGTGGTGGCACACGCCTTTAATCCCAGCACGTGGGAGGCAGAGCCAGGCAGATCTTTGTGAGTTCGAGGCCAGCCTGGTATACAGAGCGAGATCCAGGAAAGGCGCAAAGCGACACAGAGAAACCCTGTCTCGAAAAACCAAAAAAAAAAAAAAAAGAGTAGATGTGGAAAGCTTTGAAATAAAAATAATACGAAATTGATGGTGAGAAATGTTCACTTTGGATGACACTTAGATCTACTACTTTGAGTGAAATTAACCTCATTTTGTCTCATCATTATACTTTGTTCCAGGCATCACAATGAAATATTTTTCTTCATAGAGAGTATAGGATGTCTGGATAGGACAAAAATTAAAAATGAAAATTTTTGAAACATAATTAGGAAGGCATTAAGAAACTCCACAAGAAAAGTGATATCCTTTCCTGTAGCAATCTATTTGCAAAAATGTTCACATAATAAAGCATCAGGTTCTTATATAAAGTTTATTCCCTTAATAAAAGATTCTGAGGGAGAGAAAAATTCATGAAGCTTCATTTATTACATCTATTGAAAGAGTTGTTAACAGAAGTTCTAGAAATTCAGTGATAATCAATCAGCAAGAGAAACAAACACAGAACTTTGCTTCCTTAACTTTTTTTGAAGTTTTCTTATGAATAGTAAAAGTAGCTGATACAAGTCATGTCCTCTTGATTACAGCATACTCCAGTTCTAGTTAATGAAGGCTTTGGGGTCATAAGTCTCCGAATGTTGAAAGAGGGCAGTGATGCTATGATTAATCATCAGCGTAGTGATAAAGAAAGGTGAATGCTCCTTGTTATGTGGTAGTATAAATATTGCATTCACTAATAACCTGATATATCAGATTTTCCTATTATACCCTTACATTCACATTAAACACATTATGATTGATTTAATGATAATATAACACCCATCATTTTATTTAAGCATAAGCATGACAAGAACCCCAGAAGTATTGTCTTACCCTGTGCACTAACATCTGGAAAGCTACAAAGATTCCATAACTCACAGGAAATGATGGTAAGTACAAGCATATAAATCCAGAAGTGTGTGCTCTTTGTAATCAGGCCTGCAGTATTCATTTACGTATAATTCTGAGGTCTTTTGAGTACTAGTTCCTGGATGTTTCCATGCCATTAGGAAAGCAATGAGTTAAAGACTTGCACTTTCTTTTTAACCCTCACAATAGCTCCACAGCCAAAATCCCAGTATATTAGGTAAACCTAGAAGTAACTCACAACCACACAGGCATTTTTTTCTCATGTCTGGAGGAAGACTTATTAACATTGAGCTGGCAGCTTGGCAGTATCAGCAGATACAAATCCAACTTTTTTTTTTAACTCTATTTTTATTTAACTCACTATTGGCCAGCTGCTCTTTCTGTTTACACTTGAAATTCACCCCACTAACTACACTGAGGTGATCTAAACTTCACAGTCTACAATCTTGTGATGTCATCTGTAAAGAGCGTCTCAGAGACAGGCACTGCAGACTTCTTCTGAATTGCGTGCTTTCTCAAGGCCCAATTTCCCTTTCTTAAATTAGCCCCCGTAGCTCTGTAATGTTAGCATCGGTATAAATTTCACACCACCGATAGTCCTCTGAGTGCAGAACTGTTGCAAACCTCCACTGTCGTTTTCTTTCTTCCACTGATGCCTTCGAGAAAACCTGTCTGCCAGCACTGAGTGAATACATACCCATGAGAGAGAGCCTTTAGCACTCTGAAGAAAGGCAGATTTTATTCCATCAAGAGTATCCACTGAACTGATCCATAGTAAGTGTTCTATTTGCTTTGCTCAAGGGGTCCTACCTTAAGGGTTCTGAACAGAATAATAAAGCAACACCTGACTAATTCCCCACGGTGGCAGATAGAGGTTTTAAAAATTTGAAAATTCAAGCTGGGTGTACACCTTTAATCCTAGTACTTCGGAGGCAGAGCAGGCAGATCCCTGTGAGTTCGAGGCCAGCCTGATCGACAGAGTGAGATCCAGGACAGGCACCAAAACTACACAGAGAAACCCTGTCTCAAAAAACCAAAAAAAAAAAAAAAATGAAAATTCTGTGATTCATATGTTTTAAGTCAGAAGATTTAAAAATAAAATATCTTCCCCTTTATTGTTTAGAAGTATATTCTATACTTACACTGTTTGTGATAACATACTATGATATTTAGTGAAGAAAATAATTAATAATAAGGTAAATAAGCAATACATCATGAAAATTAATAACATAATTATTACTTCAAAAACATAATGAATTGTAACATATATGCAACTCACAATATAACATAAAAAAACTTTAAAAAAATAATTGACAATGGAAAAGAGAAGTACACAGGTCCACTATTAAGATTATGGAGAATTCTATGTCCTTCTTTTAATAATTGACATAACTCAATGAAATAATATGTCATGGGACATCTGAAGAATACTAAAATTTGGTATATTTTCTCTACGATTAGTAACAAATTGAACACATCCTTATTAATTGATTCTATTCAAGGTGATATTGAAAAATCCTTGGTAGCTTATTGAGGAAAATAAACGAAACAAATGAGAATGAAAAATAATTAATGAAAAAGTTTAAAAATTAGCTTATTTAGTTGTTGTTCTCAAGAAATATAATTGTCTATTTAGACAAAGAACAAGTAATTGAGAGATTCACTTATGTAATAATAGAGAATAGCAGTTTATACACCCAAGGCAAATGTAAGAAAGTTCAATGTTTTCTATTAAAGATATACATTTTAAAAAACTTTCCAAATGCATTGGGGAAAATAATTAAATATACATCTAATAATCAGTATGACTTTATATGAAACCACAGATCACCCATGAAAATGAAAACAAGTACTCTGATACTGTCAAGTTGCCTCAACGCTTTGTAATTTATTTTTAAAAACCTGCATGATGTTTTGTATAAAATTGAAATGATTCAAAAATGTAGAAGAGAAGATGAAAGCCATAGAATATATCATATAATAATAAATAATGAAATGTTAGAAGACTCACACATTTACACACACATAATCCAATTCAAAATAAAATAGGCAAAAGAATAAATGTACCAAGTGATGTAATGATATAACATAGGATAAAAATAAATTGCATACTCAGATTTATACTGATTTTCTATAAACACTCCAAAATTCACTTGATTGATAATAATTTTTAACAAAAGTGAATTTATAACAGTTTAATATCTATTAGTTAAAAATTAATCTCAGCACAGTCATCTCTCACTAAATTTCCCAAAAATGATTTAAAATTGATCATAGGTGGAAATTTAAAATGTAGATATATAAAAAATTCAGAAGAGACATCATGAGATTGTTCATATGACCTTTTGCTTGTACATTAATTTTTAAATATAAAGCCAAAATCCTGACCCATGAATAACATAATTGAAATGTTGGACTTCATTAAAATTAAAATAATCTTCTTTATGAAAAACACGATTAAGTGACTAAAAGGGCGATATACAGTCAGAGATAAAAAATCTTTGCAAAACTCACCTTCATAAAGGCTTTCTTTGAAAATTACTAAAAGAAATTTAGAAACTCAAAACAGAAAACAGAAAATCCACATAAAAAGAAGCATTAATTTTACCAAACTCATCCTCACAGATAGCAGAAATATGATAAATAAAATAAGGCTATGTGATTAAAATGTGTATTATAAAAAAGTAAAATGAAGAGAATAATATTACATATACATGCCAAAAATTTAAAATATTGAACATTTCTATTGATTAAAATGATGTGAAATCATATAAACACTTTATCATCACTGGTTTGAATGTGTGATATTAATGACTCTTTGGAAGAAATAATGGCAGATCATTTGAAGTTAGACATATATTTGCTACATATTCCAGGCATTTTCCTAAGTAAATTTAAAAAGGTACAAAGTATGTTTTAAAACCTACATCCAGGAAACCCACTGCAATCTCCCTTTCCAAATTCACCCTTCTCCAAAAGGAGCACAAATGTCTTGTCCCCCAACCCTCTTAATCCCAACTCATTGCACTATTCCAGCCTCCAACAACAACAGGTATTCACTGGGAACACACCAGTTCAGCAAAACAAACAAACAATCCCCAACTACAGCAGACAATCCCAAGCTAACACACAGGTCACATCTGCCAGAAAACCAGGTAGGCTGCCAGCAGACCATTTCTTTTTTCTCTATTGCCCCAGATCAAATTACCCTGTTTCTTCCTCTGCTCTGTAACAGAACGCCCTTGGCAATATTCCCTGTCCCCCTGCTCCCATCTCCTGTGGACACCACAGATTGTCCCTTCTAACCTCCTTACCCCTAAATTGGTTAATCTTTCCGAGCCCCACACTCTAGCAGGCAACTCTTGCTAACAGATAGGCCATGCCTGTTAGAAAACCAGGTTAGCTGCACACAGATTGTCTCCTCTTTCTCTGTTCCCCCATATTCAATCCATGAGTCTCATTGCTGTGGATATCGCTTTGTATAAATAAACACTGACTGGCCGGTAGCCAGACAGGAAGTATAGGCAGGACTAACAGAGAGGAGAATTGAGGGAACAGGAAGGCAGAGGGGGAGACTGCTGGAGCTGCTGCCAGGACAAGGAAGATGTAAGGTACCTATAAGCCACGAGCCACGTGGCAAAGTATAGATTAATAGAAATGGGCTAAATATAAGAGTAAGAGCTAGACAAAGATAGGCTTGAGCTAATGGCCAAACAGTTTAAATAATGTAAGAGTCTGTGTGTTTATTTTATAAGGGCGCTCCGGGACTGGTGGGACTTGGCGAGGGCTGGAGAGAAATTCTCCAGCTACATCTCATCCCAAGCTCTACATCAGAACACCCTTGGCAGTCTTCCCTGCCATTCCCTCCTCTGATTTCTATAAATCCCATAGATCTTCCTCCTTCTAACCTTCCTCCACAGACTCCTTGCTTTGTCCCAGACCCCAGCAAGGACACCCTGCTAACCCAGTTTCATCCCAAACTCTGTACCAGAAAATCTGCTGTGGTCTCCTTTTTCCTCCCTAACCCCATTACCAAGGGATCTAAAGATCTTCTCTTCCAACTTTCCTTCCCTCAACTCATCCCAGTATCTCAGCTTCCAATATCAGCAGGCCATTCCCTATGAACACACTATCTGAGCCGACCAAGAAAACAGACAACACACAGGCATAATACTCCCAAAAAATCCAGGGAAGAAACTGAAACCGAGGAACAAAATACTTACCCAACAAGTACAAATCCAGACAGCAGCACCACGAGCTGTACTTTTTCCAAGCCCAGATGTCTAGATGTCACCTTAAAAACACAATAACACCCAGGGCAATACTTCTTCACTAGACCCTAGCTCTCCTACCACAGCAGGCCTTAAATACTTCAACACAGCTGAAACACATGTAAAAGAGCTTAAAATCAATGATATGAAGATGATAGAGCTCCTTAGAGAGGAAATGAATAAATCCTTTATAGCCGTGGTTCTCAGCCATTCCTAATGCTGTGACCCTCTAATACAGTTTCACATGTTGTGGTGACTCCCAACAATAAACTATTTTATTGCTACTTCATAATGCAATTTTGCTAATGTTATGAATCATAATGGAAATATCTGATATATGTGGGATATCTGATATGCCACCTCCAAAAGGGCATGTTGATCACAACTGCCTTAGAGAAATCCAGGAAAACAAAAAGAAAAAAAGTGACGAAATGAATGAATCCCTTAAAGAAATCCAGGAAAACAAAAACAGAAAGAAGTCATCCTTTAAGCAGACTCCATGGAAACCTCACATTATCTGGCAAGCACGTGGATCGGAGCCCCATGGCCCACAGCCTCCATGGCTGCTGGTGATTCCTATGCTCTGGGCTCCAAGCGAGCCCTGAGGAACTGCTGAACCCCTTCTGACAGAGCATTTGCCCCCAGGCACTTCCAAAGATCATTCTGTGTAGTGTATCTGCACCACGTGGTGCTACCCTCCAGCCTACATGTAGCCACTCTGCCATCCACCTGAGTGGAGCCCAGCTAGGTTCCACTCTCGGTCCAGGCACTTGTGCATGCCCATGTGCCATCTTTTGAAATAGCTGCCCAGTGGCCAGCCCCACTGCCACCATTTTCTGCACAGCTGCTGAGAACTGCTGTAACCCACTGTGAACCGAGCATTGCCAGTCTGCAGACAGTGGAAATAATGTGTGCACAATATCTACAATCAATAATTTAGCATTATATGAATGATATCTTATTAGCTGATCTGAAGCTAGATACTTTAGAAAGCACGTTTGAAGAAGTAAAGAAAGTTTGGCCTCTCTGAGGATTACAAATTGCTCCTGAAAAAAATACAAAAAAAAAAGATTCTATTAATTATTTAGGGTATAAGACAGATCTACAAAAATGACTCCAAAAGGTACAACTCTTCAGAGATTGACTGTAGACTCTTAGAGACTTTCATAAAATGTTAGGAAACATTTCCAACTTACAGACTATCATTGGAATACCTAAAGATGGACTAGTAAGTTTGGTCAATACCATAAAAGGGAACAAGGACTTAAATAGCCCAAGAGAATTACCAGCTGAAGCTGAGAAGGAATTGGCTCTAGTAGAAAAGAAAATTCGAGAGGCACATGTGGATCATGTGAATCCAGAACTTATCTGTGTTCTGGTCATATTACTCTCCAGACATTCCCCCACAGGGATTTTGATGCAGAGGGAAAATATTATATTGGAATGGATATTTCTACCATGTAAACCAAGTAAAAAGTTAAATACAGATGTGGAAAAGAACTCTGATTTGATTCTAAAAGGAAAATTAAGATTTCATCAATTAAGAGGAATGGACCCAGCAGAAATTGTAGTACCTTTAACTAATGAGGAAATTTCCTCTTTATGGAAAGATACTGAACACTGGCAAAGAGCCTGCAATAATTATTTTGGGAGAGATTAACATCTGTTAATTGCCTTGATGGTTGTATTTCTATTCTTGTTTATAGAATAGAATGTGAAAAATCTACTGAGTCTGCTTAAAGTGTGAAGTATTTATTAGGGAGGAAAACTCACTACAGTATGGGAGATTTGTCATAGGGTTCTGGAATGCTCTCCTGGACAATACTTGATAACCTTTCCTATTGGATATAGTTTTGTATTAGGTTAGAACTTTCTTATTTAGACAAAAGGTGGAGCTGTAGTGAATAGCTGTTCTGTCTATGACCTTGAAACACTGGCCCTAGAGATGTAGCAGGTAACTGTCCTACCTACCTATACCTTGAAGTACTTGCCCCTGGCACATGGCTTGGGGCTACCCTTAAGACCTGAGATGAACTTAAGTGGCTCTCTTCTCTTGCTTGTGGACTGGATGGTGTGGACCATCTCAGCAGAAAACAGTGTTGGACTGTACCTCTGCATTCCAGGACCCTATGATAAATCTCTCATACTGTAGTGAGTTTTCCTCCCTAATAACTACTTCACACTTTAAGCAGACTCAGTAGATTTTTCACATTTCCTGTGACCTACAATATGCCCAGCCTGCAAAATATGATAGGGTAATAGTGGCACAGGACTTATGGGAATAGCCAACCAATGTCTGACTTCACTTAATTACAACTTCATGAGAAGGAACTCGTACCCTACACCACTCGTGTAACCAAGAAACAGAAACTAGAAAACCCAGAGTTCTAGGGTAAACCCAAACACTATTGGTTTAAAAAAGTGTCATAATCAAATTGACCCCTAATGATATTCTGTTATACACAAATACCAGTGCTTTATGCAATTATCCCAGTCATAATCAGAGAGGCTTCCTTTGGGAGCACATAGGAGCAGATTCAGAGACCCATAGCCATATTTTATGTGGAGAGAGAATCTAAATGAGAGAACTCTATCAAATCCTACCCATTAGAGATCAGGGAATCCTTCATAGACAGGAAGAGCCAGAAGGCCTATAGGACACCAGGAGAACACAGACTTTTGAATGAGCTAAACAAGGCACATATGAACTCACTGAGAGTAAAATAGCAAGCCCAAGGCTTACAAATGTCTGTACCGAGTCCTTTTTGCACGTATCATAGCTATTATCTTACTAATTTTATGGGACACCTAACTATGAGAAAAATTGGGTCTCTAGCTTTTTTGCCTGCTCTTGATACTCTTTTTCCTTCTGTTGGGTTTCCATGTTCAACTTCAACATGATACTTTTTGCTTCCTCTTATTACATTTTTCTTTCATCATGTTCGGTTATTATCTCTTAGAAGCTTTTTCTTTTCTAATGAGAGCCAAAAAAGAAAGTGCATCTATAGGGGATGGGAGAAGGGGAGGAAATAGGAGGATAAATGGATGGAATGGATGGGAAACTATAATGCAGATTATATATATATATATATATATATATATATATAT
>CABHPQ010148552.1:0-31068 GCA_902168405.1 Peromyscus aztecus | reverse complement strand
ACTGCTTTCACAGTGTCCCATAAGTTTGGGTATGTGGTGTCTTCATTTTTGTTGATCTCTAGGAAGTCTTTAATTTCTTTCTTTATTTCTTCCTTAACCCATTGGTGATTCAGTTGAGCATTATTCAGTTTCCATGAGATTGTAGGTTTTCTGTAGTTTTTGTTGTTGTTGAAATCTAATTTTAAACCATGGTGGTCTGATAGAACACAGGGGGTTATTCCAATTGTTTTGTATCTGTTGAGATTTGCTTTGTGGCCAAGTGTGTGGTCGATTTTAGAGAAGGTTCCATGGGGTGCTGAGAAGAAGGTATATTCTATTTTGTTAGGATGGAATGTTCTGTAGATATCAATTAAGTCCATTTGAGTCATGACATCAGTTAAGTCCTTTATTTCTCTGTTAAGCTTCGATTTGGGAAATCTGTCCAGTGGTGAAAGTGGGGTGTTGAAGTCTCCCACTATTAATGTGTGGGGTTTTATATGTGGTTTAAGCTTTAGTAATGTTTCTTTTACATATGTGGGTGCCTTTGTGTTTGGGGCATAAATGTTCAGAATTGAAAATTCATCTTGGTGGATCTTTCCTGTGTTGAATATGTAATACCCTTCTTGATCTCTTTTGATTGATTTTAGTTTGAAGTCTATTTTGCTGGATATCAGGATGGCTACGCCTGCTTGTTTCTTAAGATTGTTTGATTGGAAAGTCTTTTCCCAGCCTTTTATTCTTAGGTAGTGTCTATCTTTAAACTTGAGATGTGTTTCTTGTATACAGCAGAAAGATGGGTCCTGCTTTTGTATCCATTCTGTTAGTCTATGTCTTTTTATAGGTGAATTAATCCATTGATATTAAGGGACATTAATGAATAGTGATTGTTCATTCCTGTTATTTTTTGGTGGTAGTGTGTGTGTGTGCTTCTCTTCTTTGGGGTTTACTTCTGTGGGTTTATCTATTGCCTGTGTTTTCGAGGGTGTATCTGACTTCCTTAGGTTGGAATTTTCCTTCTAGTGCTTTCTGTAGGGCTGGGTTTGTGGATAAGTATTGTTTAAATCTGGCTTTGTCTTGGAATGTCTTGTTCACTCCGTCTATGATGCTTGAAAGTTTTGCTGGGTATATTAGTCTAGGCTGGCATCCATGGTCTCTTAGTGTCTGCATTACCTCTGTCCAGGATCTTCTGGCTTTCAAAGTCTCCATTGAGAATTCGGGTGTTATTCTGATGGGTCTGCCTTTCTAAGTCACTTGGCCTTTTTCCTTAGCTGCTCTTCATATTCATTCTTTATTCTGTATGTTTAGTTGTTTATTTATTATGTGGCAAGGGGACTTTTTTGGGGATCTAGTCTGTTTGGTGTTCTCTAGGCTTCTTGTATCTTCATAGGCATTTCCTTCTTTAAGTTGGGAAAGTTTTCTTCAATGATCTTGTTGAATATATTTTCAGTGCCTTTGAGTTGGTATTCTTCCCCTTCTTCTATCCCTATTATTTGTAGGATTGGTCTTTTCATGGTGTCCCAAATTTCTTGGACATTTTGGTTCATGACTTTATTGGCTTTAGTGTTTTCTTTGACTGATGAATCTATTTCTTCTACCGTATCTTCAATGTCAGAGATCCTTTCTTCCATCTCTTGCATTCTGTTGGTTATACTTGCATCTGAAGTTCCTGATTGTTTACTTAGATTTTCTATTTCCAGCATTCCCTCTGTTTGTGTCTTCTTCATTTTTTTCTATTTCCCTTTTCAGGTCTTGAACTGTTTCCTCCATTTGTTTCATTGCTTTTTCATGATTTTCTTTCAGTGCTTTATTGTTTTCTTCCAGGACTTTATTGTTTTCTTCTACAAAATTGTCCTTTCCTCTAGGTTTTTATAGCGCTCTTGCCGTTTTTTGGTCTTTTTCTCTATATAAGCCTCTACCGTCTTCATGATATTATTCATAAGGCTGTTTTCTTCTACTTCTTCCAATTTTTGATGTTCAGGTCTAGATGTTGGAGGCCGGCTATGTTCTGGTGATGCTGTATTGCTCTTCATGTTGTTGTATGTACTTCTGCTTTGATGTCTGCCCATCTCCTTGTGGTTCATTCTTGGTTTTATCAGCGCACTTTGTCCAGATAGAGCTGACAGATTCAGGAAGTCTCTCTCTTGTCCAGATGGGAGCTCTCTTGTCCAAATGGGAACTCCAGGGCAGGATGGGTGCTCTTGTCCAGAAGGAAAGTCCAGGGCAGGATGGGAGCTCTTGTCCAGAAGGGAGGTCCTGGACAGGATGGGAGCTGGGGGCCGGTCTCTAAGTCTCAGGAAGTCGCTGGGCTGGGGTCTCAGGCGGATGGGCGTGGGGACAGGGCATGGAGATTGCAGGGTCTGCCAGGGGTCTTGGAGAATGGGAGCTGTGGCGGTATTGTGTTCCCCAAAATATTGTGTATGCTAATAAACTTATCTGGGGTCAGAGAACAGGACAGCCACAATATTAAACATAGAGGTTAGGCAGTGGTAGCACACGCCTTTAATCCTGGCATTCCAGAGGCAGAAATTCATGTGTTCAAGGATACACCCAAGCATGGTGACCCACGCCTTTAATCCCAGAAAGCAAGCCTTCAATCCCAGGGAGTGGCAGTAGAAAGCAGAAAGGTATATAAGGCATGAGGACCAGAAACTAGAGGCATTTGCCCTGGAGAGGCATTTGCCCTGGAGAGGCATTTGCCCTGGAGAGGCATTTGGCCTGGAGAAGCATTGGGCTGGTTAAGCATTCAGGCTTCTAGCAGCAGTTCAGCTGAGACCCATTTGGATATGAGGACATAGAGGCTTCCAGTCTGAGGAAGCAAGACCAGCTGAGGATCCGGCAAGGTGAGATAGCTGTGGCTTGATCTGTCTCTCTGACCATCCAGCATTTACCCCAATAACTGGCTGGGTTTGATTTTATTAATAAGAACTGTTAAGATTCATGCAACATCTGGCGCCCAACATTCGTGGTACGAATTCATTAAAAAGCTGTGGCCCTGTGGGCCCCAGCTCAGGCCCAAGCTACACTCGGCCGGTAGTGGTGGCGCACGCCGGTAGGATTTGCTGAAGGAGGCAGAGGCCGGAGGATCCCGAGATTGAGGCCGGCCTAGGAGGCTTGCTAAGGAGAAGCTTCGGCCCAGATCAAACCACAAACAGTGGTGGGACCATGGAGGCAGTGGCTACTACTCGGAGTTGCTGGCTCCTTCTCATCATGTTGGTGACTGCGGTGATGCTGCTACCTGGGACAAAGGGTTTACCAATGCTTGTTCAGAGAAGAATTGCCCGGACCATCGTGTTACAAGAAAGCATCGACAAAGGTCAGTTTGAAAAAGGTTGGCAAGACAAGTGGTGGGGAGAAATTGCTGTGAAAATATTCTCTTCTAGGGAAGAACGTTCATGGTTCCAAGAGACAGACATTTATCAGACTGTGATTACTCCAAACTACAGAGGAGGCACAAAAAAAAATGTCTGCAGGGAACCATGACCACGCCTAACAGCAACTTTGAAATCTTCAAAAGGAAGATGGGACTAGTCTATGGTAAAGCCATTAAGCTGATTAACACCACGGAAAGATTGACTTTGGACTATAAACTGTTTAGGACAATTTCGAGATGACTAGCTGAAATGATCCAGCCTGACAGACTACTCATACAAGGACTTGTGACAAGCCCTGAAATTTCCTATTATGGAGAGACTGGACAAATGATATAGGACTTGACAATTAACCCCAAAATTTTCTTTTCAAGATTCCCTAAAGATATCTTCACCCCTAGAAGGCAAAAGAGAAAAAGAAAATAAGATATGAGATAGATCATTTAATCTACTCTGAGAAAAAAGATAAAGAAATAATAGGATAAATAGGTAGATCACTGAATCTACACTGAAGAAAAGGGGGAAGATATAAAAATGACAAAAGGTAGATTACTGAATGTATTATGAAAAGAAAAAAGAGAGAATATGGATATGATAAAATAAAAAGGGAGATTATGGAATCTACTTTTAAAAAGGAACTACTTGTTTTAAATAAGATAAGTAATGAAAATTTTTTGGTCTGAGTTTATCAGATGTTACTGGACTGGACATTGTTAATATAATGGACTAGACATCGTTAATGTAATCTTGACTATATGTATTGTATATACTTATTGGATAGTTTTTCTTGTATTAGTTATAAGCTTTTCTAATTTTAGACAAAAAGAGAGGAAATGTGGTGGTATTGTGTTCCCCAAAATATTGTGTATGCTAATAAACTTATCTGGGGTCAGAGAACAGGACAGCCACAATATTAAACATAGAGGTTAGGCAGTGGTAGCATACGCCTTTAATCCTGGCATTCCAGAGGCAGAAATTCATGTGTTCAAGGATACACCCAAGCATGGTGACCCACGCCTTTAATCCCAGAAAGCAAGCCTTCAATCCCAGGGAATGGCAGTAGAAAGCAGAAAGGTATATAAGGCATGAGGACCAGAAACTAGAGGCATGTGCCCTGGAGAGGCATTTGGCCTGGAGAAGCATTGGGCTGGTTAAGCATTCAGGCTTCTAGCAGCAGTTCAGCTGAGACCCATTTGGATATGAGGACATAGAGGCTTCCAGTCTGAGGAAGCAAGACCAGCTGAGGATCCGGCAAGGTGAGATAGCTGTGGCTTGATCTGTCTCTCTGACCATCCAGCATTTACCCCAATAACTGGCTGGGTTTGATTTTATTAATAAGACCTTTTAAGATTCATGCTACAGGGAGCCTTCCCGGTATGGCTAGAAGGCACCCTGCCAGGTGGCCAGAACCTGGGGCCAAGTTGGGCAGGTCTTCCCCATAGTGGCTGGTGCCCAGGGATGGAATCTAGGCTGAGCCCGTACACTCACCTGTGGTCCAGAAGGGAAGTCCGGGGACAGGATGGGAGCTGGGGGTAGGTCTCTAAATCTCAGGAAGTGACTGGGGTCTCAGGTGGATGGGTGTGGGGGCAGGGCGTAGAGATTGCAGGGTCTGACGGGGGTCTTGGAGAAGGGGAGCCTTCCTGGTAGGGCTACCTTTTCAGGTTTTCAGTCAGCAACTGCTTTGAGTTCTGAAAAGCCTGATTCTGTAGTTACTCACCTATTTGGAGTCACGCCCAATACAAACATGCATGGGACTAGAATGGGCTCTCTGCATAATCTAGACAGTTGTGTAGCTTGGTCTGTTTAAAGGGCCCTTCACATTGGGATCAGAATCTATCCCTAGTGCATGAGCTGTCTTTTGGGGCCCATTGCCTATGGTGGGACACCTTGCAGAGTCTTGATGCAGGGGGAGGAGTTAAGACCTGCCTCAACTAAATATACCAGGCTTTGCTGACCCACTTTGGGAGGCCTTACCTTTTTAGAGGAGGGGATGAAAGGTTGGTTGTAGAGGAAAGTTGAGGAGGGAACAGAAGGAGGGAAGTGAGGGGAATCTGTGGTTGGTATATAAAATGAATAAAAAATGTTCTTAATAAAAAAGGAAAAAGTACTTCAGAGGAAAAAAAGACATGAAAAGAAAAAAGAAAAAAAGAAAGAAAGAAAGAAAAAGTCATGGCCATAATGGATATACCTGTATAAATTAAGACTGACAATGCTGAGATGTCTCCAGTAAAATGAAACAGTTTTCCACATATTGAAATATAAAGCATATTACAGGTATACCAATCAATCCTACAGAAAGGGGGAACAAAATCCCCCAAAGATAGATTGAAAAATGCCTTATTAATTTTGAATTTTCTTAATACTGATGAGAAAGAAACAACAGCTGAAAAGAGACATTGGATAGTAAAAAAATCACTGAGCTAAATAAGCCTGTACTTTAAAGATATGATAACTTCAGAATGGAAGCTAGGATATATACTGTTTTGGGTAGGGGGTTTTGCTTTTGTTTCCACAGGAGAGGAAAAGCTATTAGATACCATCAAAAGTAATAAAAATTTGATTCAAACAGGAGAAACCTCTTGATAAGGAGTAGTAATATCTCATTCACCATGTGACAATTCTACAAGTTTTAAGGAAAACTTATCAAACAAGGGTCAGGACAGGGTGCTGTTTTTGTATCTACAGGATAATAGAAATGCTCATCTTCAAGAAGGTAAAAAGGCTTTGGACATCTAGCTATCTGAAGCAGAAGGGAAGGTTAGAACCATTCCCTGCAGCACCAGTGACTACTGGAGCCATACACCCACCATAAACTAATTGGAAACAGGTAAGGCTCTGATCTCCAGACTGGGCAGACAAGTTATCTAGCCCCTAGGGCCAAGGGGCACATTTCATGCCCTGCCCCAGCCAGGACAGCCCCAGGAACCCAGTAGCAGCTTCTTCCCTGTCTCCTAACCAAACCAACCATCCCCTGCAGGACCAGTAACCACCAGAGCCATACACCCACCCTGCACCAGTCAGGAACAGCGACCGTGTGAACCATACACCCAAACTGCACCAATTGGGAACAGTAACCACCAGAGCTATAAGCCCCCTCCTGGTCCAAGTGGGAAGAAGAACAACCACAGGAGCCAGAGTCTCCACCTGGACAAATTGGAAGAAGAGTGGTCTGTAGCCCCACCTGTTTGGATTAAAGGAAGAAATGGGTAGATGGCAGTGTAATAACACATTAAACAACATAAAGAGCAATACAGTACCACCAGAACCTAATGATCCTCCAACAGCAAGACCTGAACATCCCACAGCAGATGATCCAGAATAAAATGAACTTAAAAATAACTTTAAGAATATAATAGAGGACCTAAAATAGGAAATGAAAAATTCACTTAAAAACATGGCAGAAAAGACAAACAAAAAATTGGAGGAAACCAAGAAATCTCTTAAAGAAAGTCAAGAAACCCAAGAAAAACAATTAAACAGGTAAAAGAAACAACTCAAGACCTTAAAATTAAAATAGAAACAGAGGAATTGAAAAATTCAATAAATAAAACACAAACTTAGAGAATTTGGGAAAAGGAAAATCTGAGTAAACAAACAGAACCCACAGAGGTAAGCATAACCAACAGAATACATGAAATGGAAAAGAGAATGTCAGGCATTGAGGATATGATAGAGGAAATAGACTTATCAGTCAAAGAAAATGATAAATCTAGCAAATTTTTAACACAAAACATCCAGGAAATTTTAGACACCATAAAAAGACCAAACCTAAGAATAATAGTGATAGAAGAAGGAGAATTCCAGCTCAAAGGCACAGAAAATATTTTCAACAAAATTATAGAAGAAAACTTTCCCAACCTGAAGAAAGACATGCCTATGAAGGTACAAGAAGCATACAGAACACTAAATAAACTGGGCCACAAAAAAGTCCTCTGTCATATAATAGTCAAAACACTAAACATACATAGTAAAGAAGGAATATTAAGAGCAGCAAACCAAAAAGGTCAAGTAACACATAAAGGCAAACCCATCAGAATTATCCCTGACTTCTCAATGGAAACTCTGAAAGCCAGGAGGTCTTGAACAGATGTTCTTCAGATACTAAGAGACCATGGATGCTAGCCCAGACTACTATACACAGCTATGGTGATATTTTATTTGTGCTGAAATGTGATTTTATTTGTATGCTAATAAATAAAGTTCCCTGGAGGTCAGAGCTAATAGCAAACCATAGCAGAAGTCTGGCAGTGGTAGCACATGCCCTTAATCCTGATCACATGACAGGCAGATCTCTGTGTGTTCAAGGATACCACCAACAAGGAGACACATGCCTTTAATCTCAATACCAAGCATAGAAGACCTGGAGGTCTGTATAGACAGGCAGTGATGAGGAGGTCATGTGGTTGGGTTTACAACCAATGAGAAGGCAGAACAGAAAGTCAATAAAAAGACAGATACACAGGAAGTAGGTCTCTTTCGGAAAGGAAGGACGGTAGTGGCAGCGAAGGGTAAGAAGGCAGTTGGTTTTAGTCTCAGCTCTTAGCTACTGCTCTGACCTCTTTGGACTTTTAACTCTGCATTTGGCTCTGTGTTTCTTATTTAGTAAGACCATTACATCTACATTTGGTGCCCACATGGAAAGAATTCATTAAAAACAGCTTGGCTCGGCTTGGCTAGGCTTGGCTGCCTGCTAGTTCCCTGGCTCCCTAGCTCGGGCCAGCTCGGCCTAGGCCCTAGGCCTGTCTGACCATAGCTACAAGCAATTACCTGCAGCTGGAGCTACTTGCAGCCAGATTGACAACTCAAGTGGCTCAGGCTTAAACAAAAAAGCAGGTGCTATGAACAACTCAGGCCCTACTGGAGCTACTGGTCCGGCTGCACTCAACTGTAATTGCAGTAGCTATACGCGACTGCAGATAGAGCTGCTTGCAGCCAAAATGCCAACTCACATGGTCAGAGCTTAAGGAAGCCTGAGCCCAGGTTCAACTTGGCTCAAGCCAGAACATGTGGCGCTTTCTTTCTTTCTTTCTTTCTTTCTTTCTTTCTTTCTTTCTTTCTTTCTTTCTTTCTTTCTTTCTTTCTTTTCTTTCTCTCTCTCTTTGGATTCCCACCTTGGACGTTAGGTAGCTGTTTTGAAATTCCCTTGGGTTTCTACTGTTCTACACAGACTTGCTAAGTCAATTAAGATCAGATATTTTAAAGGAAAAAGCTATTTAAAAGAGAAAAAAATTTTTTCCACATTTAAAAAAATGGGTATTATGTGTACATTAGAAGAAAATTGGACTTTGATAAAATTGTAGGCAGTCTGAAAATGGAACAACTATATGAGAAGATTAATGTTGATGGATTATGCACATTATTACTTTCCTTATCCTCATTTTACTATTTAAAAAGATAGTCAATTTAAGTGCCAGGATATATGCTTTAGAAAAAACTGTTAAAATGAATTATAGAGAAATTCAGATTCAGACAGAAGAAAATAATGGTGACATTGTTTCAGGATTGGATTATAAGGTTACAGAAAGAAAGCCTGTTTTCACACAATCACCCTTAATTTATCTGGTAACCATACAGCAGCTACTTGGTCAAGTGAATGCACAAAATATTGGGACTCCGATTGAAATGTTAGATTTGCAAAGGTTTAAGGAGACAATAGTATCTTATGGCATGTATTCCCCATTTGTAAAGCAAATGTTAAACTCCTGGTCAACTTATAATAAGATTATACCACAGGAGAGATGAGAGGTGGTAAATGCTGTTCTGGAACCTGGGGCACAGCTGCAGTGGCATATGTGGTTCAAGGGGAAGCTAAAAACATAGAAAAATCAATGGAAGGCTAGAGTTATACAAATCTCCTAGGATCAGCTTGTTGGAGAAGGCCAATATGCTGAAACACAAACACAATGTTTATATGATAGTCAAGCCCTAATTCTATGTCAAATGGCAGCCTTGAATGCATGGGACAGAGTTGAGGAAGCAGGAAAGAAAACTGAGTCATTTACAAAGTTTATACAGGGCCCAAATGAATCCTTCATGGATTTCATACAAAGACTGACTTCAGCAGTAAAGAGAATGGTCCAGAACTCAGAAGCTAGCCAGATAATAATTGAATCTTTGGCTTTTGAGAACGCCAATGAAACATGCAAGAGAATAATCAGATCATTAAAGGGAAGATCTGCACTCTTGGAAGATTGGGTTAGAGACATGTTTAATGTTGAGGCTCATGACCATGATGATATATGGATAGGAGAAGCAATTTTAAGAGGTTTGAGGAATGTCAGATGTTTTGGATGTGGAAAGCAAGGACATTTTAAAAGGGACTGTAAACAGGGCATTCCTAGAAACAATGTTTCTTCAAGGAACAATGGCAACAGAATGCCCCTTCCTTCTGGAGTATGCAGAAGGTGTGGTAAGGGAAAACACTGGACCAAGAATGTAGATCAACAAGGGACAGGCAAGGTAATCCTTTGCCTCAGTCTTCGGGAAACTCCCAGAGGGGCCTCAGGCAGGACCCCACAGCAAATCCAATTCAGACCTTTCCTGCAGTCATAGAGGAAACCCCTACTCAGAGCAATTAAATAACTAAATGCCTATTGGAATAAACCAGGCTGCTCAGGGTGATGGAACAACTGAGGCAGAGAGAACAGAAAATTCAGGAGAAACCATAAAGAAAAAATTTTGGCAAACTTCTATAAATGAGCAAAGACCAAAATAAGCAATAAGAATAAATAATATTCTGTTCTCTGGTCTGGTAGACACAGGTGCTGTTGTGATCATAATTGCACCAGAATTTGGCATCCAACTTGGCCTCTTCAGGAGGTAAACATTCATCTCTTAGGAATTGGAACATTATCTCAAGTGAAACAGAGTGCAAGATGGCTCAAATATGTAGGTCCAGAAGGACAGAGAGGAAAATTAAAACCATATGTGGCTAACATAGCTATGAACCTGTGGGTTTGAGACCTGTTACAACAATGGAATACTCAGATTAACATCCCTCCAACCTCAGAAACAAATAAACTAGCACATGTTTCTGAGAGAAATATTAGAAGGTATTATTCTAATGAGTGGTCACCAGCCATCAAGATTGTACAAGAACAGGGCACAACAACTCATGTTCTTCCAAAGACACCAACAGCTCTGCTTTAAAATGGTTTACAGACAAGCCTGCATGGGTTCAGCAATGGCCTTTAACAACAGAGAAACTCTGTTAAATGTTCAGCATATTGAAGAATCAACCAGCCCTTAGAATTCTCCTATATTTGTTATTAAAAAGAAATCTGGTAAATGGAGAATGGTAACAGACCTTAGAGCAATTAACAAAGTAATTCAGTAAATGGGCTGTCTACAATCTGGAATTACTTTACCTACCCTGTTACCTAAAGGATGGCCTCTTATAGTTATTGATTTAAAAGACTGTTTCTTTTCAATACCCTTACAAGAAAAAAAAAACAGAGAAAGATTTGACTTCACAGTGCCTACTTATAATAATTCTCAACTGGTTAAGAGATATCAATGGAGGGTCCTCCCACAGGGAATGTTGAATAGCCCAACCGTGTGCCAATATTTTGTACAGTAGCCATTGGAAGTGATACATAAAAAAATTCCTACATCTAAAATTTATCATTATATAGATGATATTTTGTTAGCTGACTCAAATGCAGATACTTTAGAAAGAATGTTTGAAGAAGTAAAGAAAATTTTGCCTTCTTGGGGATTACAAATTGCTCCTGAAAAGATACAAAGAGGAGATTCTATTAATTATTTAGGATATAAAATAGGTCTACAAAAAATTAGACCCCAAAAGGTACAAATTAGGAGAGACTGATTATGGACTCTTAATGACTTTCAAAGATTATTTGGAGACTTTTCTCATCTATGAACTATTATTGGGGTAAAAAAATAATAAAAATAAAAAATAATAAACAGAAAGGGGTAACAAAAACCCCCAGAAATAGACTGCATAATGCTCTATTAACTTTGAATTTTCTCAGTGCTAACGAGAAAGAAACAACAGCTGCAGAAAGACATTGGATAATAGAAAAACTACAGAATTAAATCAGCCTATATACTTTAAGGATGTGCTGACCTCAGAATGGAAACCAGGATATGTGTTACATTGGGAATGAGGTTTTGCTTTTGTTTCTATAGGAGAAGATAAGCTGTGGATACCATCATAATTGATAAAGGTTTGATTTGAACAAGAGAGACCTCTTAATTAGAAGAGGTGATAGTTCGTCAACTAGCATGACCATCCATTGTAAACTAACTTATACCATTAACAAATGCATTTTCATTTAATCAAATATAACTTGCCAAAAGGGAAACTCCCCAAAATTAGTCTTGGGGAAAGGTTTTTGTTTTTGTCTTTTAGGAGAATGAAGGCTAAGGAATCTGAAGAACACTGGACAAATGAGACAACTGAAGAAAAAGGACAAATCATCTAGAAAAAAATGTTCCAAGAAAAAGAATAATATGGCCTATTGGTATATCATCTATAAAATTTCATAAGTCTCCCTAAATGTTTGTTTCTGCTCTTCTCTAAAGACATATAACACTATTGGTCTTCTTGTAGTCCCAGCTCAATTAAAATTTAAAGCTGGCTTTGGAGTTGGAGAATATCTCTCTCCTTCTTTAAACCCAAGCATATTGTTAAAAGGAAAATTCAAATTCCCTGTATCATGCCAGAAGAAAGAGCCATCTTCTGATATGGGACAGGAGAAAAAACAACAAACAAACAAACAAACAAAAATTTAAGGGACTATTCTATTACTACTTATCTCAATTCTTTGATTCTATTCTGATTCTTTAAACTTTTCTTAAAGTATGAATATTATATCAAAAAATACTATATATATATATATATATTAAACTTTGTTAAAATATTAATGGTCATGTAGAGTACTAACTAATTCTAGAAAAAAGGCTTCAAATAGTTGCTTATACATGTCTTTGTGTTTGAGTCTCTTATTAGTTTTCTGCAGTAAATCACGACCAGGCCTAACATCAACTGAAGTCTACAGGAGGAAGATGGGGCCCCACAACAACAATAATTCCACGTGGACAATAATAATATCACTAAGCTGACAAACATCATCTACAGATCAACTTTGGACTACAAACTGCTCAGAGCAATTTTGAGATGGCTAGCTGAGATGATCCAGTTTCAAAGACTACTTGAATAAGGACTTGAACTTTGGCATTATGCTCAGACTGGACAATGAAGGATATAGTTATCTTTCCTAGAATTTGACAATTAACCTAAAATTTTTCTTTTCAGACTGAAGATACCGTCACCCAAATCTAGCAGGAAGCAATTTGAAGAATATGACGTCCACATTCCCAAAGAGGTGGTGTGGGATGGGTGTTTTTTTTTGGTCTTTTAATGGGTTTAGGTCTGGGATAATTTTCATTGTTTAGGAGGGTTGGTTACAAGTTGTTGTTAAGGGTTAGGAAAAGGGCTAAGCAAAGGAGATTAAATTTAAGGTTCTTGTTTAAAAAAAGATATATAAAAATGATAGAATGAAGGGTAGATTATTGAATCAACTTGAAAAAATAAAGAGAAGATATAGATATGATATAGATAAAAAGATAGATTATTGAATCTACTTTTAAAGACAATTACTAGATTTAAATACTTTACATTGGATTGGATTTTTGTATATTGTATACAAATTATATATATTGAGATTGATATTGTTAGAAGATGCTATATGTATATTTCTAATCTTGTTCAAGATATTGTATTTACTCTCACCAGGCATCCTCATTGGAGTGACATCGTCTTTAAACCCTGCGTGACAATCCCTGACGCACTGCCATGATGCCCAGGGAAGACAGGGCAACCTGGAAGTCCAACTAACGAGAAAGAAACAACAGCTGCAGAAAGACATTGGATAATAAGATCATCCAAATTTTGGATGATTACCCAAAATGCTTCATTGTGGGAGCAGACAATGTGGGCTCCAAGCAGATGCAGCAGATCTGCATGTCCCTGCGAGGGAAGGCTGTGGTGCTGATGGGCAAGAACACCATGATGCGCAAGGCCATCCGGGGTCACCTGGAGAACAACCCAGCTCTGGAGAAACTGTTGCCTCATATCCGGGGTAATGTGGGCTTTGTGTTCACCAAGGAGGACCTCACTGAGATTAGGGACATGCTGCTGGCCAATAAGGTGCCAGCTGCTGCCCGTGCTGGTGCCATCACCCCGTGTGAGGTCACTTGCCAGCCCAGAACACTGATCTTTGGCCCGAGAAGACCTCCTTCTTCCAGGTTTTGGTCATCACCACTAAAATCTCCAGGGGCACCATTGAAATTCTGAGTGACGTACAGCTGATAAAAACTGGAGACAAAGTGGGCGCCAGTGAAGCCACACTGCTGAACATGCTGAACATCTTGCCCTTCTCCTTCGGGCTGATCATCCAGCAGGTGTTCGACAATGGCAGCATTTACAACCCAGAAGTGCTCGACATCACAGAGCAGACTCTGCACTCCCGCTTTCTGGAGGGTGTCCGAAATGTTGCCAGTGTCTGTCTGTGCTGTGGGATGTTCTGTATGGCAAATGTGTTGCTAATAAAACACTGATTGGCCTGTGGCTAGGCAGGAAGTGTAGGTGGGGCTAACAGAGAGAATAAAAAGAACAGGAAGGCGGAGGGAGGCTCTGCCAGCCGCCCCGCCAGGACAAGAAGCATGTAAAGATGCCGGTAAGCCATGAGCCATGTGGCAAGGTATAGATTTATAGAAATGGATTGATATAAGATATAAGGACAGTTAGCAAGAACCCTGCCACGGCCATACAGTTTGTAAGCAATATAAGTCTCTGTGTTTACTTGATTGGGTCTGAGCGGCTGTGGGACTGGCAGGTGATAGAGATTTATCCTGACCGTGGGCCAGGCAGGAAAACTCTAGCTACATGTCTGCAGATTGGTTACCCGACTGTTGCTTCAGTGCCACACTCTATCATCAATGGGTACAAGCGCGTTCTGGCTTTGTCTGTGGAGACTGAGTACACCTTCCCCCTTGCTGAAAAGATCAAGGCCTTCTTGGTTGATCCATCTGCATTCGTGGCTGCTGTCCCTGTGACCGCCGCCACCACTGCTGTTCCTGCTGCTGCTGCAGCCCCAGCCAAGGCTGAAGCCAAGGAAGAGTCGGAGGAATCAGATGAGGATATGGGATTTGGTCTCTTTGACTAATCCCCTCAAAACAACCAACTCAGCCAGTTTAATTTGAGAAACATGGAAATAAATAAAAGCTACTTCTGTTACAAAAAAAAAAAGATATTGTACTTATACCGTTCATTTAACAAAGTAATTTGCTGATCCTTGAAAGATATTATTACCAACTATTAGGATATAAAGAAATGAAAGTTAGTAGTTAGATATTACAATGGAACTTGTAGTCATATTAGGTATGTTTTCAAGATTGAACAAATATATTTTAGATAGACAGGTCATCTTCAAACCCTTCAGAAATCTACAGAATATGGCATTTCCAGTGTTTTAATAACTTAGAAAAATTTTCTTTTTTTGTTATGACTATGAGACATGTTGGCTCCTGGCAGTACCAATCTACTTCAGAGAAAATATGGGCATTGAAGAAACTGCATATGGAGTTAACTTTCATTGTGGCAAAAGTTAGCCACTGGACAACAAAGTATCCTCGAATTGACTGCTGACAAACAGGACAAAATGGACAGACAGGACATGAAACAAAGGACTGCCGATTCTTGCCAAGACAAGTGTGGTTGTGGCTTTAACAAAAGGCATCTTCTGAGGACAGGACAATATGGCACCATCCCTGAAGTGGCCTTCGCAATCTGTAAAAGGTACAGAGCCCCTTTCTTTGAAGGTAGCTGAACTGGCAGTGGACTGATGGCTTCTGATGTGCAGTAGAACAGCAGTTGAAACAGTTATTCTTAAAAGAATAACTAAGCTGACAGAGTCTAACCTCTCAATGGTAGACTGGCATTTAATAGAGGGATGCGGAGAAGAACAGGATGCTGAGATGAAGCCACACACACACACACAAGAAGAATGGATAGCTGAATTCAAAAAACATCAACAATTTCGAGAATGTAAAATCCTTAATCTTGACAGGACACTAGTGGAATTCAAGTGTTTTTGGTACATGGACTGCTCTCACCAAATGTGAGGTCAAACTGTTGGCCTTGTGTACATCCTACTTCACAAATGAGTCTGTCAGGTACACTAAGCCTATAGGCTGAAGATGATGTCCCAACACTGCAGAGAAACCTTGGGTGACTGTCCAGGCAGCTGGCTATTTTTGTCAACTCACATTTTTTTGAAGTCGCTTGCATGCACTTCCTGTTTTTATTTTTTTAGGTAATATTATTTCCTTCTTGGGTCTCTGACAGAGTTGAAGATTAGATAGTCATAGTTGAAGATCAGATAGTTATAGTTGTAGTTTTCCTTGTTAAGAATTTTAGAAAATAAACCCACTAAAGAGGTATAAGTGTATAAATTTGAAAGACATTATAAGATAGTTCTGTTAGTAACATAAGTTAGGATAGAAAGTGGACTTACCAAAATAGGACAGATATTGGAATTATTTTCTCTGAATATGTCAAATGCAATTGGATTAGACACTTTTTAGGTATTTATTGCTTGTATATATTGTATACAGTTATTGTACTTTTTATATATAGTTTTTCTTATATCAGTTATAACTTTTTTCCTTTTTTCTTTTTATTAAAATACAAAGGGGGAAATATGGTGATATTTTATTTGTGCTGAAATGTGATTTCATTTGTATGTTAAAAAATAAAGTTCCCCGGGGGTCAGAGCTAATAGCAAACCATAGCAGAAGTCTGGCAGTGGTAGCACATGCCCTTAATCGTGATCACATGACAGGCAGATCTCTGTGTGTTTAAGGACACCACCAGCATGGAGACACATGCCTTTAATCTCAATACCAAGCATAGAAGACCTGGAGGTCTGTATAGACAGGCAGTGACAAGGGCGTCATATGGTTGGGTTTATAACCAATGGGGAGGCAGAGCAGAAAGTCAATAAAAAGACAGATACACAGGAAATAGTTCTCTTTCTCAGTGGAAGGCAGAGGCAGCAGGTGGTAAGAAGGTGGTTTTAGTCTCGCCTCTTTGCTACTGCTCTGACCTCTTGGGCTTTTAACTCTGCATTTGGCTCTGTGTTTCTTATTTAATAAAACCATTACATCTACACACAGCAGAGCTTTCAATCACTGTAGATGGAGAAAACAAGATATTTCATGACAAAACCAGATTTAAACATTTCATATCCACAAATCCAGCCCTACAGAAAGTCCTAGAAGGAAAACTAAAACCCAAGGAAGCTAACTGCAACCACCAAAATACAGTCAACAGATAACCTCACATCAAGAAATTCCAAAGAAGGGAAACACATATACACTACCACCAATAAACAACAGGAATTAACAAACACTGATCATTAATATCCCTTACTATCTATAGTGGTATTCTATTTGTACTGAAATGTGATTTTATTTGCATGTTAATAAATAAAGTTGCCTAGGGGTCAGAGCTATTAGCAAGCCATAGCGAGAGCCGGGCGTGGTGGCGCACACCTTTAATCCCAGCACTCGGCAGGCAGAGCTAGGTAGATCTCTGTGTGTTCAAGGATACAGCTGGCATTGGAGACACACGCTCCAATGTGTGTCCGGAGGTCTGTACAGACAGGCAGTGACGAGGCAGTCATGTAGTTGGGTTTACGACCAATGAGAAGGCAGAACAGAACTCTATTTAAAGATGAACGCACAGGAAGTAGCTCCCTTTTTCGGAGAGGTCTCTTGGCGGAAGAGGCTAGCCAGCAGCAGGCGGGTAAGACTCTTAGCTCTGAGCTCTTGGGCTTTTATCTTTACATTGGCTCTGTGTTTCTTATTTAGTAAGATGATTCGTTACATCTACAACTATTAATGGACTCAATTGGCTTAAAAAAGACACAGACTAACAGAATGGATATGAAAATAGGATTGATACTTCTGTCACATACAAGAAACACACCTCAACCTCAAAGACAGACATTACCTCAGAGTAAAAGGTTGGGAAAAAAACTTTCCAATCAAATGGACCTAAGAAACAAGCTGGTGTAGCTATCCTAATATCTAACAACTTCAAACTAAAATCAGTTAAAAGACATGAAGAAGGGCATTTCATATTCATCACAGGAAAAAATCCATCAAGAGGAAGTTTTAATTCTGAACATTTATGCCCCCAATACAAGGGCATCTACATTTGTAAAAGAAACATTACTAAAGATCAAATCATACATCAAACCGCACACACTAATAGTGGGAGACTTCAACACCACTGGACAGATCTGCCAGACAGAAACTTGACAGAGAAATAAGTGAACTAACAGAAGTTATAACTCAAATGGACTTAACAAACATCTATAGAACATTTCACCCAAAGAAAAAGAATATACATTCTTTTCAGCACCCTATGGAACCTTCTCCAAAACTGACAACATACTCAGTCACAAAACAAACCTCAAAAGATACAAAAAAAAAATGGAATAACTCCTTGTATCTTATCTGACCATCATGGCTTAAAGCTGGAATTCAACAACAACAGAAAATGCAGAAAGCCTACAAACTAATGGAATCTAAACAATGCTGAACTGAATCAACACTGGGTCAAGAAAGAAATGAAGAAAGAAATTAAAGACTTCCTAGAATTCAATGAAAATGAAGGCATAACATGTCCAAACTTATGGGACACCATGAAAGCAGTGTTAAGAGAAAAGTTCATAGCACTAAGTGCCTACATAAAGAAGTTGGAGAAATCTCACACTAGTGACTTAACAGTACATCTGAAAGCCCTAGAACAAAAAGAAGCAATCTCAACCAGTAGATAACAGGAGATAATCAAAGTGAGAGCTGAAATCAATAAAATAGAAACAAAGAAAACAATACAAAGAATCAATGAAACGAAGAGTTGGTTCTTTGAGAAAATGAACAAGATGTACAAACCTTTAGCCAAACTAACCAAAAAGCAGAGATAATATCCAAATTGAAATCAGAAATGAAAGGTGGGATATTGATGTGGGATGGTCTGTATGTCAAATCTGTTTTCTGATTGGTCAATAAATAAAACACTGATTGGCCAGTGGCCAGGCAGGAAGTATAGGCGGGACTAACAGAAATGAGAATTGAGAGAAAAGGAAGGCGGAAGGAGACACTGCTAGCCGCCACCATGACAAGCTGCATGTAAAGATGCTGGTAAGCCACGAGCCATGTGGCAAGGTATAGACTTATAAAAATGGGTTAATTTAAGATATAAGAACAGTTAGCAAGAAACCTGCCATGGCCGGCCATACAGTTTGTAAGCAATATAAGTCTCTGTGTTTATTTGGTTGGGTCTGAGTGGCTGTGGGACTGGCAGGTGATACCAATTTGTCCTGACTGTGGGCCATGCAGGAAAACTCTAGCTACAGATATAATTATAGACAATGAGGAAATCCAGAGAATCATTAGGTCACAAACCTGTACTCCACAAAATTAGAAAATACAAAAGAAATGGACAATTTTTTGGATAGATAGCACATACCAAAATTAAACCAAGATCAGACAATTTAAACAATTTAAATAGACCTATAACTCCTAAGAAATTGAAGCAGTCATCAGAAGTTCCCCCCCCCCCCAAAAAAAAACAGGGCCAGATGATTTCAGCACAAAATTCTACCAGAATTTCAAAGAAGAGTTAGTACCAATACTCCCAAAACTGTTCCAAGGGACAGAAACTGAAATGAACATTGCCAAACTCTTTTTATGAGGCCACAGTTACCCTGATACCCAAACCACATAAAGACACAACTAGAAAAGAGAATTACAGATCGGTCTCCCTCATGAACATTGATACAAAACTTCTCAATAAAATACTAGCAAACCAAATCCAAGAACACATCAAAAAATTCATCCACCATGATCAAGTAGGCTTCATCTCAGAGATGCAGGGATGGTTCAACAGATGAAAATCTGTCAATGTTATTCACCATATAAACAAACTGAAAGAAAAAGAAAACAAATGGTCATTTCATTAGATGCTGAAAAAGCCTTTGACAAACTCTAATATGTGGCTAGAGTTTTCCTGCCTGGCCCACGGTCAGGATAAATCTCTTTCACCTGCCAGTCCCACAGCAGCTCAGACCCAACCAAGTAAACACAGAGGCTTATATTGCTTACAAACTGTATGGCCGTGGCAGGCTTCTTGCTAACTGTCCTTATAGCTTAAATTAATCCATTTCTATAAATTTATACCTTGCCACATGGCTCGTGGCTTACCGGCATCTTCACATGCTGTTTGTTCTGGCTGGCAGCTGGCAGAGCCTCCCTCTGCCTTCCTGTTCTTTTTATTCTCTTTGTTAGCCCCGCCTATACTTCCTGCCTAGCCACAGGCCAATCAGTATTTTATTAGCAACACATTTGCCATACAGAACATTCCCACAGCACTAATACCCTTTCATCATAAAGGTCTTGGCGAGATCAGGAATACAAGAAACATACCTAAACATAATAAAGGCTATATACAGTAAGCCAACAGCCAACATTAAATTAAATAGAGAGAAACTCAAAGTGATTCCACTAAAATCAAGAACAAGACAAGGCTGTCCACTCTGTCCATACCTATTCAATATAGTATTCACAGTTCTAGCTAGAGCAACAAGACAACAAAAGGAGTTCAAGGAGATACAAATTGGAAAGCAAGAAGTCAGACTTTCACTATTTTCTGATGATATGATAGTATAGATAAGTGATCCCAAAAATTCAACCAAGGAACTCCTACAGCTGTTAAACACCTTCAGTAATGTGGCAGGATACAAGATTAACTAAAAAAAAAAAGTCAGTAGCCCTCCTGTATGCAAAAGATAAATGGGCTGAGAAAGAAATTAGAGAAAGATTGTCCCTCATAATAGCTACAAATAACAGAAAATATCTTGGGGTAACTCTATCCAAACAAGTGAAAGACCTGTATGACAAGAACTTTCAATCTTTGAAGAAAGAAATTGAAGAAGATATCAGAAAATGGAAAGATTTCTCATGTTCGTGGATAGGTAGGCTCAACATAGTAAAAATGACAATCTTATCAAAAGCAATGTACAGATTAAATGAAATCCCCATTAAAATCCCAAGACAATTTTCTGCACAGACCTAGAAAGAATAATACTCAATTTCATATGGAAAAATAAAAAATCCAGGATAGCCAAAACAATCCTATACAACAAAGGAACTTCCAGAGGCATCACCATCCATGATTTCAAGTTCTACTATAGAGCTATAATAATAAAAACAGCTTAGTATTGTCAAAAACAGACACATTGATCAATGGAATAGAATTGAATACCCTGAAATTAATCCACAAACCTATAAACACCTGATTCTTGACAAAGAAGCCAAAGTTATACAATGGAAAGAAAGAAAGCATCTTCAACAAATGGTGCTGGCATAACTGGATATCTACATGTAGAAGAAGGCAAATAGATCTATATCTATTGCTATGCTCAAAACTCAAGTCCAAATGGATTAAAGACCTCAACATAAATCCAGTTACACTGAACTGCATAGAAGAGAAAGTGCGAAGTAGCCTTAATGCATTGGCACAGGAGACCACTTCCTAAATATAGCACCAGTAGCACAGACACTGAGAGCAACAATTAATAAATGGGACCTCCTGAAGCTGAGAAGCTTCTGTAAGGCAAAGGACACTGTCAATAAGACAAAAAGGCAGCCTACAGAATGGGAAAACATCTTTACCAACCCCACATCTGATAGTATATAAAGAATTCAAGAAACTAGACAGCAAAATATCAAATAAACCAAATAAAAAATGGGCTATAGAGCTAAACAGATAATTCTCAACAGAAGAATCTCAAATACCTGAAAAATATTTAAGGAAATGTTCAACATTCTTAGCCATCAGGGAAATGCAAATTAAAGCAACTCTGAGATACAATCTTATGCCTGTCAGAATGGCTAAGATCAAAAACACAGATGACAGCTTATATTGGAGACAATATGGAGAAAGGGGAAGACTCCTTCTCTGCTGGTGGGAGTGCAATCTTGTACAGCTACTTTGTAAATCAGTATGGTGGTATCTCAGAAAATTGGGAATTAGCCTACCTCAAGACCCAGCAATATCACTCCTGGGCATATCCCCAAAGGATGTTCAATCATACCACAAAGACTTTCACTCAGCCATGTTCATAGCAGCATTATTTGTAATAGCCAGAACCTGGAAACAACCTAGATGCCCCTCAACAGAAAAATGGATTAAAAAATGTGGTACATATACACAATGGAGTATTACGCAGTGGGTGAAAAACAATGTCATCATGAAATTTGTAGGCAAGTGGATGGAACTAGAAAAAAATCTGCCTAAGTGAGGTAACCCAGACCTAGAAAGAAAACCACAAACCTAGATCCAGTAACTGATGGAAGCAGATGCAAAGATCCCCAGCCAAGCACTTGGTCAGAACCTGGAGTTCAGTTTAAGAGAGGGAGAAGGGATTATAAGAGCAAGGGGGTGGGGGTCAGAATCATGATGAGAAAAACTACAGAAATAGCTGACCCAAGCTAATATGAAGTCTGGACTGACAGCTGGGGAGCCTGCAGGAGACTGAACTAGGCCCTCTGAATGTGGATAAAAGTTGCATGGTATGTGTTCATGGGTCCCCTTGGCAATGGGACTAGGACTTATCCTGGGTACAAGAACTGGCTTTTTAGACCCCATTCCTTATGATGCAATGCCTTACTCAGCCTTGATGAGGGGGAGGGCTAGGTCTATACCCAACAGGGTACTAGAGTGTGTGTTGACTACCCAAGGAAGGCCTTACCCTCTATAAGGATGAGATGGGGTTGGAATGATGATAGGTGGGGAGAGTGTATAGCTGAACTTTTCCTGTGTCCTGGCCTGGCAGCAGTCAAGACAAATCTCTCTCATCTGCTAGTCTCACAGCCTATGACCCAAATAAACACACACAGGCTAATATTTAAAACTGCTTGGCCATTAGCTCAGGCCTACCACTGACTAGCTCTTACACTTAAACTCAGCCCATTTCTGTTAATCTATATGTTGCCACATATTCCGTGACTTTACCTGTGTACCTGTTACATGCTGCTCCCTGGACAATGGGCTGGTGTCTCCTGACTCACCCCTCCTGTTTCCAGAATTCTCTCCTCTCTTTGTCCCACTTATATTTCCTGTCTGGCTATTGGCCAATGAGCACTTTATTAACCAATCAGAGAAACACATTCACAACATACAAATATCCATAGCGGGAGAATAGGAGGGAGAGGGATATTAAAGAAAAAAAATTTTTAACATAAAAATATAAAAAAATTAAAAATGGGTAACATTTTTACAATGGAAAAAAGAACATATTTAGCAAGTGAAAAAGTTAAAGATTTTTTAAAAATGTAATTTCCAGACTCAGCCATGAAAAATGCCTAGGGACACATAGTTGCTGTGGAATAATCCTTTTGTATACTGTGTGAATATATGCTGCTATGATTGACTTAATAAGTTAGCTGACTGGACAATAGCTGAACAGGATAAAGTTAGGCAAGAAAGCCAAACTGAGAGTGATAAGTTGAGGAAGGATGGAGTCTGAGAAATCCCCAGCAGACACAGAGGGAGCAGGAGATGAATGTGCCATGCTAATAAAGGGTAAATAACATGACAAAGGGTAAATAACGAATATAGGTTAACTTAAAATGTAAGGGCTAGTTAGTAATAAGCCTGAGCTATTGGCTGAACATTTGTAATTAAATAAATAAATAAATAAATAAATGAATGAATGAATAAATAAATAAATAAATAAATAAATAAATAAATAAATAAATAAAAAGGGAAGCTATCCAGTAAAAGTTTATAAGCAGAGAAAAATCAGACCTATTGGTACCAATATGCTCTGTAGGGTAAAATATCACTGCCTAACATCCATATCTCTTTACTTCTGAGTAAAGTTGTGCTCCATACTCAATTATAAATCAAGCTGGCTTTGGAGTTGGAATGTGGCTCTCTCCTTCTTTAAACAAAAGCATGTTGTTAAAAGAAAAAAAAAGATTCTGTCCCATATGAGAAGATCTACCTTATATCTAGAAGAAAGCCAAATAATCTAGGGACTATTGTCAAGATTCTATTTCTCACCATACTTATTCTCCATTCTTCAGAAAATTTTATTACATACCATTCCATCTCAAAATTCAAGCTTTTCATTTTGATATAAATACTGTTTGAGTTTTCCAGAGTGAAAAAATAAATCTTCCCAATAGTGATCTCTGAAGTCTCCAGAAGGAAGATGGAGCCCCACAACAATGATTCTACCTGATTCATGATGATGCCTTTGAGCCAATATATACCACTCAGTGATTAGCTTTGGACTGCAGACTGTTCAGGATGGTTTCAAGATAGCTAGCTAAGATGGTCCATCATATTACACTTCTAGTCAGAACTTCAGATAAGCTTTGCCCATAACTCGGGCACTGACTACAAATATTACAGCCAGTTCTTTTAAAACCTAACCATTGTTTTAGTTTTTTTACAGGATCCCACAGAGATATTGTTGTCCCCAAAACAGCAGAAAGCAATTCTAAGAAAATTATGCCCCCTCTCCCAAAAGGTTTTATTTTCTCAGAGTTGTGGATAATTGTCATCTGTTAGGGTTGGTTTTAAGTTGTTATAGGGTTGGGGTGGAACAATTAAGTTTAGACTCAGGATTCTCTTTTGGAAAAGATAATTGGAGAGTATATATGATAGGATAATAAGACAGATTATTGTATCTACTTGTAAAATAAGTAACTATCAGCTCTAGATAATTTGCATTGATATGAGTTCTTGGATATTGATGTCAATGTAAGATTTTTGGCATTCCTGTTTAAGGTAATTTGTATATTGGTACAAATAAAAACTATATTTGCCACATTGTATATATGTTCCTACTGTTGTTTGAAATATTTTGTACATTGATATAAATGCAAAATTACATTTGTCATACTGTATGTATGTTCTATGTGTAGGATATTTTATATTTTGATACATATTAAGTATATTGTTGTCATATCACACTATATATTTCTACCTCTGATTCAGATATTTTGTATACTGTCATAACTTCAAGGTCAATGTCCCTCTATTATACATCTGTTTACATAATGTTTACTCTTGTAATATGAAGCCTTAATATTTATGTTATTTAGGTTGATGAGATTTATAGTTTAATAGTCACCCATGCTTGTCATATTTATAGTCATGTTAGTTGGGTTTTCTAGATATACATAAATGTATGTAGATGGATACATAATCTTCAAATATTTCATAGATCTAGAGAATATGGCATTTAAATGTTCTACTAATTTAGAATTCTGTTGGCATGAGACACAATTGCTCCTGGAAGCACGCATGTACTCCAGAGAGAATATTGAACATCAAAGACACTCCATATGGAGTTTGTCTTCTTCTTGGAAAAAAATGGCCTTTTGGGCAAAGAACTGACCATGCCTTGACTGCTAACAGTGAGTGTACTGTCCAATTCAGACAAGAAAGACAAAGGATAAGTGATTTCTGAACCTTGCTGAGACAAGGTAGGATGGTCTTTCAAAATATCCTGCATCTGAAGATGGCTATTCTAGGCATATAGCCAAAATACAGGATGCTCCAATGTTACAGAGAAACATTGAGTGACTGCCCAGAAGAAGATAAACTCCATGTGGAGTGTCTTCGATGTCCATCTTTCTCTTTGAAGTAAATTGGTGCTGTCAGGAGCAGACATGTATCACTGTCCAAAAAGTTTAAGTTTTTAAAACATTTTAAATGTCATATTCTGTAGGTCTTTGAAGTGTTTGAAGATTACCTACCTAACTGAATTATATCTATGTATACCTATAAACTTAACATGACTATAAGTTTGACTATCATAGAAGATTAATTATTAATCTGTATTTCTTAATTATCCATTACAATTTAAACAAGTTACATAAACATAATACCTTAAATGAGAGTAGAAATTATATATATATATATATATATATAAAACAAACCAATTCTAAATTTGTGTCAATAAACTAAAATCTATAGCAATGTAAAACATTTTTAAATAAGTTGTTGCTCTTTAAAAGTAGGTTCATTAGTCAACACTTTCCTACTATCACATCTACACTATCTCCTTTTCTTCTTTAGAAAGAGATTGCATTTATAATCAACCTGCTTTAAATAAAATTGAACAATATTTTGGAAATTTGGGTGTAGCTTCTAATACTACTTCCTGCTGGATAAGGGTGCTGGCAATCTAATGAGGAGCTTGAGAAAATTAAGAATTATGGTCAAGTCCTGACTGGAGTAGGTTGTGATGCTGTATTCTCTGAGCCAGTTGCCTTGAAGCTCTTTTTGGATGCTGGATCATCTGGGCCTCTCAGGGGGTCTTCCTTGATCAAACCATATTAGCCTGGAAGCAATCCATAGGTTCTCATCTTCTGTGGAGACAAAAGCAGAACCTCTTTTCCAAAGCAACATATCCTTAGACACAGAGATGTGAATCTTGAAATTAGATGGGGTAAGGGGCACTAGCAAAGGTTGGAGAGAGGTAGTAGTAAATGGATATAATAAATATACATTGTTAAATTACATAAAACGTCCAAGGAGTAAAACATATTCCTTTAAAATGTGTTTTGTCTATTTTAAAACTTTGAGTTCCCATATACTTCTAGAAACCAAATGTTCCTTTATTCCCCTACCTAAACTAGAAACTAGGGTTTGATTAACCATATTATGAAAACTGTGGAGGGATTTTACTATCTTGTTAATTTTAGGTCTTCTTATTTCTGCCTTTGGATATCTTTCTGTTTATTGAGATGTACTTTCATTTATTTCAATAATGTTTAATAGTTTTAAAAGTGTAAATCTACTTATTTCATAAAATTTATCCTTCAACATTAAAGCAATTAGAATTCTTTTCAATTCATTTTCAGATTGCCCAGTGCTAATAAATAAAAATCCAATGATTGTTTGCATATGTATTGATTGTGCTACATACTTGATGTACTCACTCACAGTTTTAATCACTTATAGAGAGGGTTCAGCATATTCTATATTAAATAATATGTCATCTCTAACTAGAAATAATTTTACATCTTCCTTTCTAGTTTGGATATTGCATGCATTCTGTGTCATTTTGTGGGAATATGCTTTTATTTCCTTTGGATATATACTACAAAGTACATTGTTGTGGCAAGTAATGAGTGTTTTTAACATTATGAGACACTGCACACCTAGTGTCTAAACATTGTTTTATTTTTATGTCAAATCTGCAATGTCTGTCAATTCTGACTGCAGTGTGTACTCATAAAAAAACTGGTGTTATCTATTTTCTGCAAGCCATTCTAATGCCTGTGTGTAGTGATTTCTTATTGAATGGCCTGACTTGTCAATGATGTAGAACACTTTTGGATGGGACCCCTTGGTCATTTGTCATTCTTTGTAAATGGTGTGGAAATTTTTTTTGTAATTTTTATTGGGCTGTAAACATTTTATGGTTAAATTCTTTTATATATTTTTGTACCATGCTTTCTGATAAGCTGTAGATTTAGTATGAAGATTTGGTTTGTACAAACTCAATGGCTCAACGAATTCAGGCTAATTGGTGAACTGAATTGTATTAACAAAATAATCATGATAGCCTAACAGGCCACTAGCATCTCCCTTCCAAGGGGCTTTCTATTACATTTACTTGGCAGTAGAAGTATTCCCTATTGACATGTTCTTCTAAATATTGCTTAGTCTCACTATTTATGTGTAGTATTGCCTTGGCAGAGAATCTTACCCACCAAAGTATTCAAAACCATATATTGATTCTAAGTCAAAGAACATACATGAAAAGACTCATTGTTCCTATCCCAACAAGATCATACCAAGTGCTCTCAATAGCTGAAATTGCTATAAATTTCCACATTTGAAAAACTTGGGCACTCACATCCCCCTACAGAGAAAGTAAGGGGTCTCTTTCTGCTCACCCAGAGAACAGGCTCTTTCTTTTCATCATGAAGTGAATATAACAACACTGACAGCAAAACCTGGCAAAGCTCCTCTGTCACTTGCTTAAATGGGAATCTTATCTCTTTTCTGAAAGCCAGCACTTAAAAAGGTACACTGTGCACTTCACCTTTGTAAATGATTGATATCTTTTCATACTACATTGATCCTTTAGGATTAAGATAGTGTTTACAATTGAATTTAAAATGGGCAACAGAAAGGTGAAAACTTGCCTAGTGGCTTCCACTTAGCTCACTCTGTACCGGGATGGAGCCACCAAGGCTGTGTTAATCTTGCTGGTTAAAGGTACAGCGTACTAGATGGTATTTACATCTGTATTTCTACTATAGTGTTTATCACTATCTTGCCCTTTTGATTATTTATAATATCATTCTTTATACAATCCAGATAAGTTCTGAATGTAAAAACCTTAGATTTCCAAGTACAGTGGAAGACAAGTGGCACAGACTGAGCCAACCAAGAACAAAATGTTAAAGTTCTAGATTTTATTAGTAAGAAAAATTATTTTGCATTCCTATCATTCAGTGCACTATATAAGTTTATAGATCTCTTGCTATCAACTTGAGCAGGCTTCCCAAAATGCTGCAAAGTGGGCTTTCATTAAAACATGCTTTTTAGTCACCAGGAACATAACTCTCAAAAAGGCAAAGTGCAGAACTAACCATATATATAAACTGAAATTAAACATAAATTATTGTGAATCTTGTTCAAAGCATACAGACAAAATTAAGTCAACTAATAAATTTGAACTTAATCATGAGACTTATGAGACATAGACTTCCATATTTGCTTGTAGCTGAAAGAAAATGGACACACAATAGTTTCCTCCTCATCAACCCAGAACACTACCTACTTATCACATGGGTTACCTTTGACATGACTCAAAAAACATTAAATATGTTGATAGAAAAATATTTCCAGGTGTTTTTGTTTGTTTGGTTGGTTGGTTTTTGTTGTTGTTGTTGTTGTTGAGACAGGGCTTGCTGAGTAGCCTTCGCTGTTCTGGAACTTGTTCTGTAGACCAGGCTGGCATCAAACTGAAAAATTTGCCTATTTCTGCCTCCCAAGTGCTGGTATTAAAGATATGAGCCACCATGGCTGGCATTATATCTCCTGTTTTACATAGAAGAAAAAGTAGGGGAATAATATGAAATGTTTCCTTTGGCTTTGGTTTTTACTTTACATATGAATGACACTTAAATAAATTATATTTATGTTATACAGAATACAATATTTATCAAAAGTAATAGTGTTTGTATAATATAAATGTCAAACATTCTGTGCCTTTGTAAATGTCAAAATCATAAAACTGGGCTTGAATTATTTGGAATGCACCCTTGTGAATGCAGTTCCTGCATGTGGTTCTTTTCAATACTTTCATGAAAAGAGTATACCTGCAACAGCTCTTTGGAATCTTCACACCCAAATATTAGCTCTTGTTTGAAAAGAAATAATCTGAAAACTTCAGTGTTGTGTTCTGGAGAGATTAAACATAACGATTTGGATAAATAGTTACAATTCTGTATTTGGTACAATGAACTCTTCAAATCCAAGTCACTTTGGGCCCTGGGAAACTCTCGATGATTTAAGCCATCTCTAGAGGTCTTATCTAGGGAACTTGGTTAAGCTAAATGAAAAAAAAAAGAGAGATTTTTAATTGAAGATCCCATGACAAAGTAGCCTAATAATCCTTTCATACCCCAAACAATTGTCACCAAACTGCCAAAACTTTGTAATTTGCATTGATTTTTTAATGTATGTGTGTGTGTGTGTGTGTGTGTGTGTGTGTGTGTGTGTGTGTGTGTGTGTGGTCTGCATGTATGTGTGTGTGGAGTAAAGATGACAACCTTTGCATGTCTTCCTGAGGAGCATTATCCATTTCCTCTAAGGCGAGGACACTCATTCACTCATCAGTCTTGAACTTACCAATTTGGTTAGATTAGTTGGTTAGTAAGCCCTAGGGATCCTCTTGTATCTGCCTGTAGATGTAACCAACCATCTTATTAAATAAGAAACACAAAGCCAAAATAAAGATAAAAACCTTATCCTTCCTGTCGCTGTTGCTGTACCTCTCCGACAGAGACCTACTTCCTGTGTCTGTCTTTTTTTTTTATAGAGATTCTGTTCTGACTTCTCATTGGTTGTAAACCCAACCACATGACTTCCTAGTCACTGCCTGTCTGTACAGACCTCCAGGTCTTCTATGGTTGGTATTGAGATTAAAGGTATGTGTTTCCAATGCCGGGGTGCACCACCACTGCCCAGCTTTTGCTATGGCTTTGCTAATAGCTCTGACCCCCCGGGCAACTTTATTTATTAACATACAAATCACATTTCAGTACAAATAAAATATCACTATATTTCCTCTTTTCTATTTTAACAAAAAGAAAAAAAGGAAACTTGTAACTAATATAAGAAAAACTATATACAAAAGTACAATAACTATATACCATATATACAAGTAATAAGTACCTAAACAATGTCTAGTCCATTTGTATTTGACAAATTCAGAGAAAATAATTCCATTACCTATCCTATTTTGGTAAGTCCAAAATGTAGCTAATTCAGTTTCTATTCTAACTAATCTTCACCTAAAACTAACTAATCTTCAGCTATAACTAATTAATCTTCAACTCAGAGACCCAAGATATGGTGATATTTTATTTGTACTGAAATGTGATTTATATGTTAATAAATAAAGTTGCCCAGGGGTCAGAGCTACTAGCAAAGACATAGCGAAAGCTGGGCAGTGGTGGTGTATGCCTTTAATCCCAGCACTTGGTAGGCAGAGCTAGGTAGATCTTTGTATGGTCAAGGATACAGCCAGCATTGGAGACACATGCCTTTAATCTCAATACCAACCAGAGAAGACCTGGAGTGACCTACAGACAGGCAGTGACGAGATGGTCATGTGGTTGGGTTTACACCCAATGAGAAGGCAGAACAGAAAGTCTATTTAAAGACAAACACACAGGAAGTAGGTCTCTTTTGACTGTAGAGGATCGCTAGAGCATGAAGGGTAAGACTCTGATCTCTTGGCTTTCTTCTCTGAATCGGCTCTGTGCTTCTTATTCAATAAGACAGTTGGTTACTTCTACATTTGGTACCCATACGCCATTTCACTCTGTTTCCTGGGATAGATGATTTGTCCCTTTTCTTCAGTTGTCTCATTTGTCCAGTGTTCTTCAGATTCCTTAACCTTCATTCTCCTAAAAGACAAAAACAAAAACTTTTCCCCAAGACTAATTTTGGGGATGTTCCTTTTTGGCAAGTTATTATCTGATTAAATGAAAAGGCATGTGTTAATGGTATAAGTTAGTTTAAAGTGGATGTTCATGCTGGTTGATGAACTATCACCTCCTCTAATTAAGAGGTCTCTTGTCCCAATCGAACCTTTATCAATTTTGATGGTATACACAGTTTATCTTCTCCTGTAGAAACAAAAGCAAAACCTCATCCCCAACGTAACATATATCCTGGTTTCCATTCTGAGGTCAGCACATCCTTAAAGTATATAGGCTGATTTAATTCTGTAGTTTTTTCTATTATCCAATGTCTCTCTGCAGCTGTTGTTCCTTTCTCTTTGGCATTGAGAAAATTCAAAGTTAATAGAGCATTATGCAGTCTATTTCTGGGAGTTTTTGTTACCCCTTTCTGTTT